>OMKR01050120.1:0-12878 GCA_900302355.1 Cyttopsis rosea | reverse complement strand
CCATAGTTCCTATCTGTTTAGTTTGCTCTTGTGCGTGAACATTTCAGAGTTACCCTGTTAGAGCTGCTGTCGGCTCAGCTAGGGGAAGGGGACTCAGAAGACTGTGGCATTCCTCCCAGTGTGGCTCGGTTCTTGGCCTGCTGCTTTCAGGAAGGCTGCGGAGCCGTGCTCGCCCTTGCCTCCGGTTCAGCTTCTGGTGATGAGGTACATACTGTAGTCTAAAAAAACTGAGGACTGACAAAAACATGTCTAAAGTAACAGTGATATCACATTTTATTTAAAACTACGTTTTGCAATTACCGCACTACATCCAGAGTGTAACGTTGGATACAGTAGGTTGCCAGTCGGAAGTGACGCAACTTCCTGTTTCTAGTCTCACCTCTGCGGATGTAGCCAAAAGAGCCAATACGTGTTAAGTCCATAAAACCCTGAGAAAACTGATAAAATGCACATTTCGTGAGCATTTCTTTTTACTTTTTCCAATTCCAGTATAAACTCTCTGACCATATTATGAGCTTCCCATTTTCTAAAAGAAGATTAAAAAAACTTTCAGTCAGGGAGGGGTTGTGCTATGAACAGAAGTTATAAATTATGGGAACCAAGATTTTAATAAGGCCCGGGTTGAAAAATGGCAAACCTACCCTTTAAATAAATGAAATAACTTTGCTCTGCCTGCAGAAGCCTTGTATCCCATTTCTTTCTCTATAATCAGGCACTAATGACAGATCTCTTGAATTCTTAAATTTGTTAAATATTTTCTGGCTTGTGGGTGAAAACAATGTTGATGATGATGTTACAACAAAATGTTGAAGTTCTTTTCCCTGAACAGCCACAACAAGGTGACTCTATAGCTTTAATTTGCAATTGGCTTGTCAGTTTCCCGCTCATGTTAAACAGCAAAAGAGAACTTGTGTGGTCAGTTTCTTGTATTTTTAATAGTAAATTAATTTAATTCAAATTTTCTAAATGGTATAGCTCTTTGTGATATATGAGGACTTCTACAGTATTTGTGCCATACAGACTTTGCGAAAAATGTTCGCTCTTTGTCCCCCAGGAGGCGCTAACGGTCATCAGTCTCCTGGATGTGCTGTGTGAGATGACTTCTGACCACAAGCCATTCATGTTCCTGCAAGACCACCCTGACTTGCTCAAGACCACTGTTGGTAAACAAACGCACGCAGGCTCCCCCAGCGAGGAATTATGTCTTGAATTATGTCAAATTATTTCACACAGCATATAATCAGTTGCATTTTTCCAAGTCTTTGTAGGCCCAAACACTATAATACAATATATCATTCTAAGAGATATTAAGCTATAAAGATATAAAACTCCTAGTTATATTTGTAATTAATAAATGTCCAATAGCATACCTATTTGCTGTGACCAGCAGTCTGCTTTACTGTTGCACGTTGGCATGGTCCAAGTGAATCAGAAGGTATACACATATTTACACATTTTAAATTTGAATATAGGGACCGATGCACGGCTATAGAAATTGTGTTTTAGGGGCAACGCTGGGGGGGAATTTCAAGTTTAAATACATTTTAAAAAGTTGGTTTCAGAGTTCAGTGAAACAGTAAATTTTTCCCCAACTTACATTTTTGCCTTTAATTTTGTTTTTAATTTGATTTCCCATTCAAACTTTCACTTCCTGCTGTTTATGTTTATTTTCTATTCCCTTCTCCCCAGAGCTGCTGGGACAGGTCCACACCTTGGGAAAGACCAGTAAGAACGTCTTCAGTGCTGCTCAGAATTTCTCCTCTTTCAGCCCAGGTGGAGACACCTCCTCCTCTTCTCCCTCCATCAGTTTCAAGGCTCACCTCATCCGCCTGATCGGAAACCTCTGTCACAACAATGCAAGCAACCAGAACAAGGTCAGGAGGAGTGGATGGATGGATGGATGGATGGATGGATGGATGGATGGATGGATGGATGGACCAAGGGCTATGTGGTAGATCTGGGCAAAATACAAACTTACAGCAGGGGTTCCCAACTTTTTTTTCCTCAGAGACCCCCCAAATCAAACATGAGTCAATCTGAGACCCTGCCATATTTTTTTTTTCATGTTTGTGGTTTGCAGTTGTTTTTGTCTGATTTGGTTATATTTTCAGGGTAGACAGAGTCAGGGTTTTAGGGAATACACTATATAATAAAATATATTCATGGATTTTGCTAACGCTCATGTGGTTTTTTTGAACCAATATTTGACTATTAGGAAATATGCCTCAAATTGTGCAAGGCCTCTCGGCCCCCCCTCCGATCTTGGGCGACCCCATAGTTTGGGAATTGCTGCCATAAGATAAAACTTTATTAATCCCGGAGGGAAATTCAGTCATTGCAGCAGCAAAAAACAGTGCAGCCGAGAAAGAGATACAAATTACAATGAGAAAATAAATTACACATATGTACACTCTCTATGTACACATTTGACTATTGAGCCTAATACGGGCAAGTAGCACTTAAGTCTACGGTAAGAACAAGTTACAGTATTGCAGCATTACTAATACGAGACGCATACAGTAGTAACGGCAGTAAAAAAGAAAGTGTCATACAGTAATGTCAGTGGTAGCAAGTACAGTAAAGTGGCATTACAAGTGTCATACAGGCATTACAAAGTGTCCATAATAACAGTATTAATAAGGGTGATAGCACTGAATGATCCTGATATAACAGCAGTCCCAATAAGTAACAACAGTCTTTATACTCCAAGGTGGTATTATAATGTCTGTGTCGTCTTACACAATATTACTGGTAACATTTTGACGACTACATAGGGATGGAATGAAAACCAAAGGAAAAAATGCAATTCAGGGCCTTGATTGTGGTTTTTGGAGTCATGTGGTAATGCATTAACAATCTGAACGATTTGATTCCCAAACACAAGCGGTGTAATCAGAAAATAAAAGCCTTCAAAGTAAAGAACACTGTCCTAGCAGTCAAACATGGAGGAGGTTCAGTGATGTTTTGGGGGTTCCTTTGATGCCTCTGGTACTGGATGCCTAGCATCTGTGCATGGCATCATGAAATCAGGAGATTACCAAGGTATTTTGGAGTGCAATGTTGAACCCAGTACCAGAAAGCTGTTGTCTCCGTTGAAGGTCATGGGTCTTCCAGCAGGACAATGACCCAAATCAGACTTCCAAAAGCACTCAAGAATCGTTCAGAACAAAACAGGGGACTGTTCTGAAGTGGCCATCAATGAATCCAGATCTAATTCCCATTGAACACCTGTGTAGAGATCTGAAAACAGCAGTTGGGAGAAGGAGCCCTTCTGGTCGGGTTTGCAGTTTGCAAAAGCAGAGTGTGCCAAATTGCCAGTAGAGGTGTAGGAATCTCATTAATGGCTACAGGAAGCGCTTGATTGTAGCTATTTTCTCCAAAGGCTATCCTGCCAAATATTCAATCTTGGTTGTCAATAATTTTGTCAATTGTATTTCTATTTATTTTATGATTTAAAAAAACCTGAATCAAGTTTCTATACTATTAACAATGAAATACGCCGTTGTAGAAACCAAATGATTTTGATTTTGATTTAAGAGGAAAAAAAACTTTTTGTTGAGTTTGAGTTTCTTTTTTCTTTGATTTTTTTAAATGGAAAGGTGCCACTATTTTTGATTGCAACTGTGTACAAATGTTTGATAAATTATTTCGTATTTTTTACATATGTTTAAAAGCAACGGTATGGGAATTCAGAACATCATTCCTTTATGTTGGTGTAGACATATTACAGATACTGCCTAATGGGATGTTCTTTTAAGTGAAGGACAACCTAGAAAAGCCTTGTTGACAGCCATCTTGCCATGGTCCATCATCATGTATTACATTGAACATGGAGAAAAACAGCAATTTCTGTTTAGCAAGGAACAAGGTCTCTTCAGAAGTAGAAGCTTTTTTCGAAAGTATTTTTCTAAAGTGAATTACATTAGTGTAGAATTTTAATGTCTCTTGGATTCCCCCCGTTTCATTCTCCTGTGGTCTTTCTATAGTAGACTTAGGGTCTCTTTAGATTCTGCGAGCACGGTTTTATCTGACAGAATGCGGTGAAAGGTCAAGACGGCCTGGTGCAAAGGTCAGAGACACCCTAGTGATAAGCTGATGTGGAAGAGCACACCATCTCCTTTTCACAGCTTCTGGTTTCACTCATATACAATGAAGTGTTGTTAAATCTAATGAAGCGTGTGTGTGAAGCTACGTATGAAAATTTGATACTTTGATACTATCGACTTGAATGGCACAGAAAAAAATCTAATTAAATTCAAAATGTATTCACTATCACTGTGCTGAAAACAAGGGTTATCTACAGCAAGTGTGAATGTATCATGTCATTTTCTTTTTACATTAATTATATAGGACATTTTCAGACCATTTTTGAAAGTCAGGGTATATGTATTGATTCTGGTGACAAGCAATTTAATTTAATGTTTAAAAGATTTGTTTAAAAAATGTGTGAGTGGTGTGTGTTTTCTGAAGTGCACATGGACATAAAAGAAGTGTGCAGGTGCCAGTTCGTGCGCACGTGCTCCTCCAAGCCAGCAGCTTGTGGCTTTTTCTTGTTGACGGGATGAAAATTAGGTGCATTTTTTTCCAAGCACCAGTCGGGCAACGTTATCAGTTTCTCTCCATCAATCACCATCTCGGTACGTAACTTGAGGAGCCAAAACATAATAACGACTCAACGGAGGAAGCTGGTTGGAGAAGGCATGTTTCAGTGGCACAAATATAGATTCAATCCCACTTAATAAAAACAGATCCATGGAATGCTTGTGGAGCGGCCCCTCCATAATATTTACGGACGCTGATCTGCGGTCCGCCGGCGGTCAGAAATCACCCCCGGATCTGATTTCACACAAGATCCCTTCCAGTAAAACCAATGTCACTCTGTTCACCTTTGGGACAGATTGTTATTTTAAGACGTGCACGCAAAAAGCTAGAGCTGCCTACACAGGGTTCAAGTTCGGGTCCAGTGGCATATTATTCATCTTTTTATGGGTTTGGACATGACGTAAGCAAATTCAAACAATCATTTTGGAAGTGGAAAAAGCCGAGCGGAGAGGCCGAACTCGTCGGCAGCATTGTTTCCTTGATGTTTTACTTCTATTTTCCGAAACTCAGCACTTCCTTGTGATCTGGTGCTCTCTCCGTACCAGAACATTTTGCATCGTGGCCGCAAACAATCCCAGGCAATCCTAGACAATAATTAACCCTATAGAATTAGACACATGATATAGAGCAGAACACCCCATTGTGACGGCTACCAGCTCCCCCACAAACCACAGATCTGCTTTTCCCTGGAAGTGCGGCTCTGCCGAGGACGGGGACACTCGTGTTGACTCCATGTTGTTATTTTCCTAAAGACACTCCAGCGGTAGCACAACACTTAAATATATTCCTGGGTCTTCAATCTCCAAAACCACATACTCAGCATAGTTTGCGTTTCAGTCGTAATGCGTCCCATGCAATTATTTCGATGTGTCTTGACGGACTGTTTTAAAGAGAGAAAAAAAAAAAAGACTGTATTGTATTGCCTTTTGTCACAATTGTATTTTAGAAGTTAGATTTTTCTTAGTTCCCAAGAGAGAGTGCAGCCTTGTGCTCTTTCAATTTTGAGATGTTTAACTGTTGGATCAAGTTGTTGTGTGTGAATTCTATCATTTACTATTCTCATCCAAAGTGCATCAAAGTCAGTAGAGCACGCTAACAAGTACAGCCTTGGTCTGCACTGAACTGAAATACATTTTACCCCTTTAGGTTAGAGAACTGGAAGGCATCCCCCTCATCTTGGACAACTGCTGCATAGACAGCAACAACCCCTGTATCCTTTTCTGAGAGTTTTCAGTTTCCAGGCTGTAAATTCACATTATCTGTGTGAAATAGACCTCAAGTATATTCACATCATGCTTAGATGTTGTGGATTGTAGTCAATCATTGGCCACAAAGCTGTCAAAATTAATTCATGTTATGTGCGTGTTGTAGTATGAAAGGTCTTTTCTGTAATATATAATACATTGGGGTAAACTAACGTCAGATCGCTGTGGTGCAAATTGCATATGGTGGGCAAATAAACTAGACTCTATTGGCAAATATTGGAGTTGAGCCACATTCACATATGAAAATGCTTTTTTATGGTTTTTCCATTCTAACACAGAAGCTTTTGTCAAGTTTATTTTGTTAAAGGGGAGAATTATTCATGCATCTTCTAGTTTAAATATTGCTGTTTGAGATTGATTTACATTCTTCCTCTACCAGTGGCAACTGTGTCTTTGACATTTGTCACCTGCTGTTGCTCTTAACGGAGATCTCCTCACCAGTCATCAGCCAGTGGGCCATCTTTGCCATCAGGAACCTTCTGGACCACAACAAGGAAAACCAGGAGCTAGTGACTGCGTTGGAGCGGCGAGGCACGGCCGACTACTCCATTCTCAGGGAGCTGGGCTTCCAGGTCGAGGAACGAGACGGCAGCCTCCTGCTCAAACCGTCGAGGAAGGACGCTTAACTCTTGAGGAGCCGCTGGGAGGGAGTGGAGGACCTCAAAACCTGAGCAGGTTTTCGTATTTAACATTTCTTTAGTGTAATAGAGTTTAAATGGACATTCACTCCATAGTTTTTAATATTATCATGTAGGCAAATGCATTGGTCTAACCTCAGGGGCAATTGATTCTTTACTATTTTAAAACTAGATTTTGCTGCCCGTTGAGGGCCATTGATATTTATGGGGCAGTTAGGGCCATTTGTGAAAATTGACAGTGCTGCTAATGTTATGATAGCATTCGTACCCCAACACAAATCAGATGGAGATCTGGGATTTTTTGTCTGTACAAAAGACCCATGGTGGTTTAAAAGCAGGTTTCAAGAGGGGTCAACGTTTCGGGAGCCGCTTTTTATGTCGCAACCTAAGTCTGGGAAATAAGGAGTCCCAGAGAAAGCCAAACCCATGCTGGTACCTTTTGTAAAACAGAGGGATTACTGTCTAATCCCAAAACAAAGAGTAACCGCAGTTTCCTGCCTTTTGACCCTTGAGAAACACTGGTGTTACCAGCAGGGGTTTGGAGTCTAATCCCAGACTCCATCATCTACAGTACATGCAGTGACCTATGGAACAGAGAATCACCAAAAGTGATGTAATTAAAGGACCCCCACCCTATAACCACAACCCCACCACCCTTCATTTTTTAAGAAAAAACAATCTGAAAACATGATAGAATTGGGTAATAACTCAGTATTGTTATTCCATTTGCTGTGCTCAAGTAATACTATGCATTTGTGGCTTTCCGATGAAAAGAATGCTCAATATCTTGCTCGACAATATCCAACATTATAGTTACATGCTTCTGCCGTACATCATCATTTGAAGGATATTTATCACAGATACCTGTACTCATACAAGAGAAGTTTAGTATATGCTTTTCCTGACCTACCCCAAGTATCATGAGAGAGTATTTCATAAGCATACTAATGCATATTTCTCAAATCTTTTTGGTGCTCCCTGTTTTATTGCACTAAACTCTGATAAGCATGTAGATGAGACACAAGAGAGGATAGGACATGTAGTCTTGGGTAGTTAACCTGAGTTTAATTTCACAATATTTGGACCATGCACCTTTGCTCCAAGAAAACTAGATTCCAGGTATACCAAATGGACCCTATCCTTATGGATTAAAAAACTTGATATGGCAGCTCTGCGTGTGTGTGTGCGCGCTCACACACACACACACACACACACACACACACACACACACACAGACACACACACACACACAGACACACACACACACCCTCTCTCAACCGACGATTGTAACTCTGGATCGGTAGACGGTGAACGAGCACCTACTGACAGCAAGTGTCCAATGAGTGAGAGAGTGAATCAGACCAGAAGCATTAGTTTGCAGAATGACATCCTCGCCCTCCATCCCCCCTTCGTCCTTCTCCCATCCCTGGATAAACTGAGCGGTCCTGACACCTCAACAATACAGCGCTTTACGGGACGGCCAACGCCCGCTCCACCCTGTTTGCACTGGCTCTGATTTTTAATGACAAAATGTATTGAAACAATCGGCTGGACTCTCCCCTCAATCCACCCGGTATAGTGAGGGGAGCTTACACGGTTCCGGTCCCCAGGATTTCAGACAACTAACAAAACAGGCTGTTATGTGCGCTTGGCTGACTGGCTGCAATGCTTTTCAGCCCGACAGGACAAACCCAGTGAGAGTCAGCCTGGCTGAATGAGGTGGCATGGCCGTGGCCGTCTATTCAACCCCCGAACACATCAGTCCCACAGTGGTGAAGGCCGTGTGTGCTTGAGCCTTCTGCATCCGCGATGCTCATCTTATCATTTGATACTACAGGCTTCTACTCAACTGTATGTGTGCCTTTAGCTTTTGCACAAAAAACTTTGATCTTGTCAAGGTGTACAGAATATGCTGTTTGTAAGAACACGCTTATGTTCCATTGAATAAAGAACTCTCGAATAAATTGGTGTTTTGGTTTTTGTACATGAGTTTTGTTGTGTAAGGCCAGATATGACACGGTATGACAAGATGCACTAAAAGGATGCTCAGAATTTATTGCCCAACATAAGGAAAAGAAAAAACAATACAATTATTGTTTTTGTACGTGATATACGCACATTCTGGTTGAGTTGTGTCACAAAAGGGATGACCAGCTCAGCATTGTTAAATGTCTACTGAAGAAGCTGTGAATCGCAGTCCAAGTTATGACTGTGCTTTCAGGAAGCAAGGATCTACTCACTTTAGCTACTGAAAGCACTAATAAGGAGAAATGTAAATGCTAAAATTCTTATAATCAGAAAACTGCAAGGTAGTAGTTTTTTTCTGAAACATTCAATGCAACATCCCTATAGCAACGACTTACTACTTCACATATATGTCATGAAATTCCTTTCAGCACCAAGCACTGGACTACTTTGTAATTGTAATTGTAAATGATCATATTGAGATGAACATTCTCAACTACCTGTATAGAAAACATGGATTATGTACAATTTAGGAAAATTGACCAGACATCATTTCAAAATAATTAGTGGCTCTCAAATCAAAATACGTTGACAAAGGAAAGGGATTGAAAACTTTTCAACTATAAATGACATAAAGTGCCATATGATCCTCATAAAAAAATATACTCTTCAAATTGTATTGTAAGTTATATAAAGCCTAAATAAACACATCTGAATACATAAAGGGTGCTCTCCAAAAATAGCTTGGTGGCCTTTGACCCTCTTATAGCCCCATCTGTGTGGTTAGGGCACATGCTATCCAGCCAGGCAGGCCTTAACCGCGCTGGAAGGCCTTGTGTAAGCACAGGCTGAGATGTGGAATTCCACCTCTCTGCCGTTCATGGGAATGTTCGATGCATCTGAACCTGATTGCACCTCTATGGAGTTCCAATGAGGCTTACACACATTTCTCAGAAGGCAAGTCCCCCCCAAAAACAAAACAATGGACACGGTCAGACTGGATAGCACTGTTTAAACTGACAGGTTTGAGGCCTAAAATAGTATGTGTGTATTTTGTGCCTCTCATTCTTAGCCTAACAATGCGTATCCACCCACTATGTTCCAAGGGGGAATGTGTCAGTGTCGTGATCTCCAACACAACCCACATGTTATTGATATACTAATGCTTAATGCAAAAGAGGTGACTACAGGAGTGCAAAATAATCAAGAACTACTCCATAATTGAACATGCTACTGACAATGGGTTATGTGAAAGTCTATGTAACAAAAAAAAAAAGCAATGACCAAACGCACCTCCCGTATCAAGTGTCAGGCGGAGACGCTCGTACGAAGAGATGAAATGTGTGTTAGCCTATGATTTCACCTCTTCCAAGGACATCCTACATGAAATGAGAAAAGTTCTAAGTATTAGAACACAGAGGTGTTTTGTTCGGTGGCTCTAAATCCAATGTGATGCCGTTTTCAAATTGGACATTTCTAGCAGGAAGCACATCAGCAGCAGTCAGAAATCGCGAGGGCAAAGAAACATAAATCAGCAACTGAGTTTGCTATCTATAGTAGAAGTTCTTGAAAGATATTTTAGCATAAATAAATTGTATATTTTCAGTGTTCGAACAGAATACAGTGTGAGCGTACTGTTGCAGGTTACTGGTATTTCTATCCTGCCACAGACATTTCTTTACTGAAGCTCGACTCTCCTCTTCGTACGTGGCAGTCAAAAGGCACTTCACTGTTTCCGGTTAGGGGACATCATTCTAAAAGTTCCTCTACCTCAGTTTCCAGAACAAGACCTTGTTTTTAGTTTTAGCGTGGGTGAGTGGCGTCTTTTGAAGACTGTAACCGATATTTTAGTGTGACATCTAGGCAAACGAGTTGGAGGAAAACTCAAATAATTCTTGCAGTTACTACATAAGCCGGAGGATGTTTGCTGTGTGCACCAATTTTTCAGTCAGCACACAAGAAAACATTCGCCTCAGAAGTCCATACCTCTCTCTCTCCAAACCCCAAGGGCACGGCATGAAACCTAAACCTTCTCTCGCGTTCTCTCCAAACCCCATATCACATTTAACTTGTCCTTTTCATTTTCCAAGAGTACTCCAAATAGGTCAAAATGTGCAAAATGACGAAGAATCAGTATGTCCGAGCCCTCCTGTTGAAATTCCCCTTCCTCACGCTCATTAGCCTTCCCCTTCTTCCTCATCCCAAGTCCCTCTCTCTAGGCTCCCTCATCGCTCCGCTTGTCGACTACTTGCAAGTGAACACTTCAGATTTCTCGCTGCAGGTGTTGCACTTGACGAAGCAGCACCACTGGAACTTGCAGTTGCACTGCCAGACGCGCGTGTACTGGTGCGTGTTGTGGCCCCGGCCGCAGCATATCAGGTTGCAGCCGTCCGTGTGGGGAGAGGTGCCGTTGCACAGCCGGCCCCGCGTCCCCGTGCTCCCTGTGGCCTTGTCCTCCTCACAGTAGTTGGGCGAGCGCTCCAGATACACCAAGTCTGTGTCTGTGGGCTTCTGGTAGCCCCGCGCCTCTTTGAGACGCAGGAAGGAAGGCTGTCGGAGCCGCGACGCCCGGACGGGCTCCACCTGAACCGCCCCACTGTAGCGTTCCTTCAGCAGGTAGCCGACCTCTCTGAACGTCGGCAGTGTGGTCCAGCAGGTCTTGGTGGTGCAGGAGCCGGACACGCCGTGACACTTGCACTCCAGCTTCATCCTCTCCTCTAAGATCTGGTAACGCACAGAAGAGGAGGAAGAGGAGGGAGAAGATCAGTCGTGTGCTGTTTGAACAAGAGCTGCACTTCAAATCCCTCTAATTCGCAATTATGGTTGTTAAATCGATTACCATTCTGACACTCCAGGATTTAATAGCAATATTGCAGTGTTTCAATCTCAGATCTCTTTGGAGTTGTTCAAACTTTTGCATGGGCTACTGCAATTACAGCTGAATTCCATTTCTTTTAGGAGATGTCTGAAATCCCTGAAGTGAATTGTGTCGCCAACTTCATGTCAAAAATGAGGAAAAAATAACTAATAGCCTAAAGCTGCAGTCTTTAATTAGTATTGCTTTTCGTCAGACCGCATATTGGGATTGAAAGCTCCGCAGAACTGTTGTTCAGTTATAGATGTATGAAGTTACATTGTGGTTGTAACTGGAGTCTTAATTTGAAGCCAAATAGAATTGTTCGACTGACAAAATTGACGCAAGAGTTTGACGCATGTGTCAGATTTCTTATGACATACTGTGACATGAAATCAAATGTTACTACATATTTTGACAGTAGCCACACTATCATTGTCATTATCAGAGACTGGAAAGTCAATATGGCTGTTGAGTAGCCAAGCGCATAATCTGAACATTGTGTAACTGGCCGGACAGGAGACCGATGTTATCAAATCAGCAACTCTATCTGTTAGACACTGCGCTGCTATTAAGTTTGGGGGAATTGGCTAATGGTTTTGGTTGGTTCAGTGGGTGCAGTGGGGCAGAAGCTTTGTTTCTGGTGCTGCCACTGAGAGAGGAAGAAAGGGGGACTTGCAATAATATCCTGCATCCTGACTTAATGCCTGGTAATTCAGTGAATGGACTCTAGGGCTATGGCACGACTCCATTTGGCACCCACGTCTGCCTGGCCTTGCATTCCTGACACAGACACGTGCCCTTGTGTCTGCATGCAACACACACATTATAAAATTCACTACTTAGACCTATTGCATGGCACAAACATCTAAGAAATTGATTTATCAAGCCATTTATTAGTGGTGCAAAGAGAGGACAAAATAAAAGTTTAAATCCTTGCTGCTCTGTAAGCCAAGCTGCTCTACAACAACCTTGGGCTATAGTGACCCAGCATGAACCGATAATGGCTAAAATATTTTCGGTAATTTTGACTATTCGATCTGATCTAAAACCTAAAAACCTAAAATGAATTCATGGACAATGTTCACAACACAATCTCTCAACCCATAGGGAAAAAAAAGATTTTGTTTTGATATGATTGATTGTGTTTGTACGTTTGTTCGGCTCAGTATCGAGCCGGTTGCCATGGCGATACCTTTCTGCCTGCCTCGTTGTTGTGCAGGTTCATTAGCCGGCGTGCGTTTTTCTTGATTTCACGAGCGTCGACAAAGCGGCGCGAGAAGTCGACACCGTATTTGACGTCTGCGGAGCATCCGCCCCACTTCCATCCCTCCTCCTGGTCGTGGTAGCCTTGCTTCTCCCGGTCGCAGCCACACTGGCTCAGGTTGCCTTGACTGCAGGCCGCTGTCACTGCGTGTGCCACTCCCGCCGCGGTGATGGCGTAAGTGAACGCCGCTTCCCGACTGCCTAAAAATGTGAATAAAGATATGGAGAAATTATATATTAAATGTGAAAATATGAAATGCAATTTTTTGATATAGAATAATAATTTTA
>OMKR01050119.1:7097-20086 GCA_900302355.1 Cyttopsis rosea | reverse complement strand
TGTTTTTGTGTCTTTATTTTGCTGTACCACCTCTTTATTAAAAAAAAAACCCAATAATTATATAATAAAAATTAAAAAAGAAGAAAGAAAGAAAAGGTCCGAATGGAGCAATGCGGCGAGCGGAGGTTATTTAAACATCTAGCTTGTTTTTTATTTCCAGACATTACACTTGGACGGACTCCAGTCCCTAACGACCCTGAACTGGAATAAACACTTTTTGAGAGATTAACCCCCATCGCTGGCACACACTGGATTAGTCATGATGCCAACACCTGCTTTGTCTTTTCCACCATAACTAACTCAGCAGTCAGTCTTTCAAATCTAACCGTGTAGGAAATCCATTCATTTGTAGATTCTAGACTTTTCTAACCTACACGTGGGAATGTGATCAATACCCTGAAGCAGGACGCCCTAACATTAGGCTAACCAGGGCTCAACATTAACGGATAGCGACAGGGCATCAGCACAAAACTTTCTAACGTGGTTTATCATAGTTCAAACTTTACCAAAAAAAAACACTTGGGCCCCGTCCACACATATACGGATATTTCTGAAAACATAGTATTTTCTCTGCGTTTTTGTCCCGTCCTAATGAAATACAAGCTTCCATGTATTTGTGTGGAGGAAGCACACAGACGTCAGGACCTCGACCTGTGTCAGGAAGCTGCGAGTGACGTGGTGTAGTTCTCTGTGTCTCCACTAGGGCGTTAAAAGTCTCTCCCACCTTCAGGAACAGCGTCCGTACACTGTTGCGTCTGAATATTATGAACACGCTGCGCGCTCCTCATATTCTTCTGTGGCGTTTGACATTAAGCTTTATGGTGTATTATCCCCCTACTGGCCTGGAGTGCTTATCATTGTATCGTTTTTGCGTTCTCGTGTGGACAGATTGTTTTCTTTTAAACGAATGGGGAAAATGCATTTTCAGAAAAATCTGTATACGTGTGGACAGGGCCTTAGACTCCAGTCAAGGTAATGATGATTGTATTATTTACCTTAAAGCTACAATCTCAAAGATTTTCATTTAAATCAATGTCTGTTAAGTCACTATCTATCGCAGAATGAGGTAACACAAAGGTGATTGAGCCTCTGTTCCACTGATGAAAACCCTTACATTTGCAGTATTCTGAGTATTAACAACCGGGTGTCGGTGGCGACATTCCGGGGAAAAATCACAAGCGGCGCAGCAGCGGTTGGTCCACCACAGAGGGGAGGCGGAGGTAACACAACAGACTGGCTCTTAAACTCCACGGCTCCTGCGCCGGGTGCCGAGAAGACGATCACACTTGACTATCTAGAGGAAGTAAAAGTCGTAACAAGGTTTCCGTAGTTGAATATGCAGAAGGATCATTAAAGGCGCAGTGTGTAAAATTTAGTGGCCAATACCAGTGAGGTTGCAGATTGCAACCAACTGAATTCATCCGTGTCCGTGGCGGTGCAAAATGGCGGCGTCCATAGTCCGCTCCATGGAGGAGAATCTACTGTGACCGCGAAAAACACGGAAGTCCCTCTCTAGAGCCAGTGTGTGGTTTGTCCGTTCTGGGCTACTGTAGAAACATGGCGTTGCAACATGGCGGCCTCCGTGGAAGGAGCTCCAGCCCCCATGGAGATATAAACGCCTCATTCTAAGGTAACGAAAACACAAGGATTCTTATTTTCATGGGATTATACACTAATTAATACATCCTTATGAATATTCCATTTCTGCCAAGTCCGTTCCGCAAAATGCCACTAATTGTACACACTGCATCTTTAACGTCAGCCCGCGCGGCAGACTTTTTTTTCCCTTTCTCGTGTTGCGAGTAAACATTGACTAGGGCCGAACAAACACAGAAAAGATCGATGACCAGTCCAAAGAAAAAGAAACAAATTCGACATTCAGACAAAGGCAACTGACTGACGTCACTAGGCGACACTGTTTGGAACTCTGGGAAGTCAAGTCTTTTTGACACACCTGCAATTACCGCAATTAACGAAACGGAAATCTTCAAGATTGGCACTTTAAAACAAGTCAAACTATTAAATAAATAAATAAACATGTAAAATATGACCAAAAAATATGTTTCTGGTCTTGATATCCCTTTGTTAATATTGAAACATGGGTTATAATTATAAAGGCTTGTTGTCACTAAATTATAAAATGATTACAATTCAGCGGCCAAAAGGTTAGTGTTGGGCCCTGATTTTGGATTTTTGAGATTTCAGCCAGATTTCAACATTCATAAGTTTGTAAATTCTACACCTTTCCAGTCTACGGGTGGGAATGTGATCAATACCGCGAAGCAGGACGACCTAACGTAGTAAAAAATAATAATAATAAAAACACGAAACCAAAAGAAAATGAAACTGTGGTTTGTGTTACATTCTAACAGATTCAACATCACGATGCAGATTGTGCTTTTAAGTTTTCTTTTTATTTTAGTGATGCCAGCACGTTTCCTGACCTTACCGTTGGTGGTTTCTGATTCACTTTAGAACTTTGAACTCCTTCCCCAGAACACGGTGGAAGCGTCGCGTCCTCACCTGCCAGAGGAGGAAGTCGCTGAGCCGCACCTCCCCAGACGTCCGGATCAGCAGGTCGGGGTTCGGAGAGTTGCTGCTGTACAGGCACTCGCTGAGGAGGGCCTCCGACACATCGCTGAGAAGCACCGCAGAAGAAGGAGGAGGAGGAGGAGACAGTAAGACCGCATGCATTTGAGGTTTTTACATTGGGTCCCTCTCATCTGCAAGGATAGCTCCTAGGTAGGTAGAAAGGATAGCTCCTAGGTAGAAAGCAAGGATATCTCCTAGGTAGGTAGAAAGTATAGTACCTAGGTAGGGAGCAAGGATAGCTCTGAGGTAGGAAGTAAGGAGCCTTCCTAGGTAGTAAATAAGGAGACTTCCTAGGTAAAAAGTCATGGATGGTTCCTAGGTAGGAAGTAAGGAGCCTTCCTAGGTAGGAAGTCATGGATAGTTCCTACATAGGTAGCAGGGACAGTTCCTAGGTAAGAAGTAAGGAGCCTTCCTAGGTAGGAAGTCATGGATAGTTCCTAGATAGGTAGCAGGGATAGCTCCTAGGTAGGAAGTAAGGAGCCTTCCAAAGGAGTTAGGTAGAGAGGATAGTTCCAAGATTAAGGAGCTTTCCCAGGCAGGTAATAAGGATCCTGTGTTTTCTGCACCGGTCTCTTAAGCAGGTGACCCCTGACCCCAGTTAGACCGGGTGTTACCTGGCTCTGATGAGGCCCTGCTCCACCCCCCACGCCATCTCCCGCACGGCGTTGGTGATTTCGTGCCTCGAGGTGTAGGCGAAGCACACGTTCAGGAAGCACCTGCAGCGACAGTGCACCGTTAGCGCTTGCAGTCTCAGGGGTCCAGCACCAAGTATTTTTGTTCAGATTCTTATTCTCCGCCAAAGGTGCCCGGCGCTCAGAAACCGTAAAACCCACGGACACGAAACTTGGAAGATAGGTTCGACACGTTCCCGAACTAGGAAACACACAAGACGGGATTCATCGGCCAGACGGTGGCGCTATAACGATCACGTTTACGTTTTGTCTAATAACTACTGAACCGCTGGTCGTAGAAACTAAATTCTTGCGTCCATGCATTCCTTGGGTCATGTCGAGTCTATTGCGCATAGTATCGACATTTGCGTCGCAATATATTTTCTGCCATTTTGAATTTTGTCCAAGATGTTTTTTGCAGATATGGTCCCATGTTCATCAAACCTGGACCACCAACATGTTTGGACTGCCCCGAATACAATTTATCCAATGGAAATTTCATAATCTGCAATCACTCATTAACGCATTGTGCCATCATCATCCAATTTGGTAGATATGTGCAGGATATGACTGAGGCACTGAGAAAAATCTGTTGTACTTTGGTCAATAGGTGGCATGGAATCAGATATACTTTGTAACAGAAACGTGGTTAACAGCAGAGCATTCCTCAGAACACATTCATCTGCCAGGGTTCTCCGTTCACAGCAAAACAAGATGCGTTCCATACGATGGCGGTGAATCTTCAGCCTGTGTTTGCTGAACTGAAAAAGCAGCAGGTGGTGGTGTTGGAGTGTGCTCCAGAACTGATCTAGAAATGCATATCATTGCTTCACCATTTATTAATATCGAATGCCTAATGTAGCATCTCTGAAAGCAACTCTGGCAGTCCTGTATAGACCACATTCATACAAACTTGATGCTTTCCGTCAAAAGCTGATGTCTTTGGTAGACTACCTGGACACATGTTCTGGAGGTGAAATAATCATGGATCTATTTAATGCATGTTGTGTTCACAATGTTCTGCAGCAATGCGGATATCCTCAATTGGTAAAAGAAGTAACTATAGAAAATGCCACATCAATCGATCATGTATACATCACGCATTGCACTGACGTTAAGGTAATGCCAACATACTCAAAACTCACCTCAAAACCCACCTTTTTAGACTGGCCTATTCACTTTGATTGTTGTTGTCTGCTGCAAACTGTCTGAATTTGTGTATCGATTTTTTTTATTTGAATATGGTTTGTCTACTTTATATTCTTAAATGTCTTTTATTGTCTGTACGGTGACCTTGGGTGACGTGAAAGGCGCCTTTAAATAAAATGAAATATTATTATTACTTGAGCTACCACGACAATATTGTAATTTATTTCTCAATGATAATGGCTGTTTCCATAAATTAGGGGGCACCTTACAGAACAGCATTCGATATCTGTGCCATTTGCAATTAATTAGTCATTATCCTTTGTTTTAAGTAAAGCTAAATATGAACTATAAATGACATATGAAGTGCATTTCTCTATACAGTTCACTTGTTTGAGAGACACATCTGCTGAGCATTGATGACATGATCTTCTCCATGTTGTCCTTTGTGCATATTGCCCTTTGTGAAGAACGGTTGGAAACACGAGTCAGGCGAAATGGCAAGTCCGGCCAAGAAATATTGCGACGATGACACTGTTGCAGTTTCACTCCCATCAAGATTTCCAAGAAAACCCAGACCCTTTTTTTTAAATCTTTTGATTTTCTTTAATATTTTAGGTGTATATCTATTGTTTTTATCACTAGGTTATAGTATATTGCCAAATTTTCATTCATTTTTGTTACATTTGAGTTTTATTGTCCATTTCCAAAATGTTCCATCTTCTAGTCAAATCTTAGCTTTATAGGTTGATTTAATGATTTTGTTTATCTTCTATTTAGTGTTTATCATTAGGTTTACTTTTCTGGTTTATTGTTCAGATTTATTGTATATTTATCTATATCGCCTAGTCAATTTATTTTTAGCTATATTGCATACTGCCACTTTGTTCCATTTCTATTCTCATTACTTTATTTTTACTGCCTATTTTTTCATGTGAGCTGCTGTGACATGACATCACAATTTCCCTCCGGGGATGAATAAAGTATCCATCCACCTTCACACATTAAACAGAGAGCTAAGGTGATGGAGCCTACTTGTTGTGCTCCCTGGTAGCCACCACCGCTCTGGCGATGAGCTGCTGCAGGTCCAGCGGCAGCATCGTCAGGTCTCCCAGGACCCGGATGCACACGCCGTGCTTCTCCAGGTTCGCCCTGCAGGACACACACAATTTGGGGCAACATGAGGAAACAAGGGCGGACAACGAAGAAGCGTTTGAACGTCTTGTTTTCAGTCAAAGTCAAGCGCAGCATTTAAACAACTTTGAAGGTTTTCGCATCACCTGGTTCGATGCATGTTGTTGTACTGGTACCTTTACTCTGTGCAATGATGACAAAGTCCAATCTCATTGTCTACCGTTCTATTTATCCATGGTGTTGTCAATCGGTAAATGGCTTCTTTCACCTTAATCCAAGAGTCAAAGTTTTGGATAGATTCCCCTATAGCGAAACCAAAAGCACTTCTCCATCCATCCATCCATCCACCACCTTCTCCTTCCATCCACCACCTTCTCCATCCATCCACCACCTTCTCCATCCATTCATCATCCACCATCTTTTCTCTCCATCCACCACCTTCTCTCTCCATCAATCCACCACCTTCTCCTTCCATCCACCAGGATGATTAAACATTAACTCTGCTATTTTGCCCCGGGAACATTATCGATGATCCTGCCCACCAGAGCTCCAGAGAGACCTAATGACCGCGTCTCCACCACCTTCTCCATCCATCCACCACCTTCTCCATCCTTCCATCCATCCACCACCTTCTCCATCCTTCCATCCATCCACCACATCTCCATACATCCATCCTCCATCTTCTCCTTCCATCTGCCACCTTCTCCATCCATCCATCCAGCCACCTGCCCGCACCACTTTATGGTAAAGCACTGAGTCGCAGTCGCACTAAACCGCGACTGAAACTCAAAGATCCTTTCAAACCTGCAGAATGTGACGCTGCGACCCCTGGATGCACATTAACACACTCTGGATCCTGGACCCAGAGAAAGCAGTTAACGGAACCTTTAAATGTTAAAAAATATGGAAGTCAAATTCATAACTTAATTTCAATCATTGCAACGTTAGTTATATTTTTCCATTTTTCCAAAACACGCACAACGTATTGAAATGCATGTAGCCAGGTCTAGGAATAAATAAGTATTGATTTCACCCTCAAAGATATATTTAGATGGGGCCCAAATATCATGTCTGCCTGATGCAATATCCATCCACCCCAGCGCCGCTTGTGTGTATTAAAGTTGTTTTGTATCATAAACATAACTGTTACAGTATTTTTAACGCACATAATGCATGTACTTCCTCCCAGCTTTAAGGAAGCAGTGATTCATGGAAACTCTGCCACAAACCGTACAAAGAGTGCAGCTTGGAAGTTCCACTGGATCCGTCTGGGTATTTGGACGTTTTCTACCATGTCTGGGACATATTTTGATTCTCTTATTGATCCCTAGTGTACAAAAAACATTTTGGGGTAATAACACCAGTGGGTCCCAACCTGCGGCTCCGAGACCTCCCTTTGGCTCGTGCAAGAACAGAATCCGATTATTCGACCAGGTGTATTTACATATACGAGGAATTTGTCGTGGTGAGAATTGGTGAAATTCTCCAGACGATTAGCACTAAAAGAAAAAAAGGTTAACTGTCTGAAAGAAAAGAAAAGAAAGAATGAAATAAAATAGAATAAAAAGGTCTCTGTTCTGAGGTGGTCAATAATTGATTCCTAATGTAAGAAAAATGGGACATTTCTAGGGGGAAAAATCCCCATATATACAGTAAATACATTTTAAAGGTGCCTCAGGATTCCACTGCACATCTAGCACTTTATTAAAATATCACATCTGTAACCTGCATTCCCAGTTCTATAGACCAATCCAAGAAGCCATAAAAATCTGTTATTGAGTTAAATAACCACCATGTGAGTGAAAAGCCAACACAGTGTGTTCTGTCTCTCCTAAAAGATTCCACGCATTACAAATAATGGGTTGGTTCCGCCTACGGGCCATTTATATGCATCGTCTGTACTTAAGTTCTGTCCCTCCCAGTCTGTTGTGACACTGTGACATTCCAAACCGGCTGCATAAGATTGGCTTCCGCAACGCCTTAGAGGGATTGAGCCTCCGACAAGACCTACTCACCAAATGGCTTACCGGAGAGTCACTGCAGCATACCAAGAGAATCAGAGCAGTTCACATCATCTACCCAACAACCGGACTGAACATGGTGTGGCAACGGTTGGATAAGAAGTACAGCTCTCCTGAGGCCTCTCCTGAGACTTCAAGTGGCTGCAAGAACTTGCAGACCTGATCCTTCAAGTAGAAGCAGCTAAGTGTGAGGGTTACTTACCTAAGTCTTGGCTTCCTCGACACAGCTGAACCCCCTTGTGGAGAAACTCCCACACAACCTCCAAGAGCAATGGATAACCCAAGGTTCAAAGTACAAAAGGGAGCATCAAACTCCATATCAGCCATTCTTTGTGGAGTTTGTGCAAAGCCATGCAGAAATGAGAACGGATTGCAGCTTTGCCTTCCAAGCTTCTAGCCGAGTACCTTTCAGAGCTGAGGGGCCTCCAGAAAAGCCCTGGAAGATGAAGTCCCCTATCTCTGTCAAGGGGCTTCAGAAAGAAACCCGTTGATCAGAGGAAGGAGTTTCTGAAAGGGCATTTCATATGCTTCAGATGCTGCGCCTTGACGACCCATCAAGCCAAAGACTGTAAAGCTGACATCCACTGTTTAGAGTGCAACAGTGATCGTCACATCTCAGCTCTTCATGCCAGTCCCCCCACCTGGGCAGCAGAGGGGTCCACCACACCTACCACAGCGCCTGGCAGGGAGCAAGTTGAACAGGATTTAGAGGTGGCCACTTCAAATTGCACAGAGGTCCGCGGGGTGGGCCTCTGATGTAAATCTTGTGCCAAGATAACTCTTGTCAACGTCTACCGTCAAGGGCATCCAGACAAGAGGAAGATGTGAAGAGGAGAATGTATGTGATGTTAGACAACCAGAGCAACGGCTCACTGGCCAGGTCTGCTTTCTTCGACATGTTGACATGTCTGATAAAGAAGCCAAAAATTGAAGGACCACTTGTGGACTTCATGAAGAAAATCTTTACCAATGGACACGCCGAAGCAGCACCCACGCTGAAAACCTAAGTTTGGAATCTACCATCCCCACAAACAAGGGCAAATCAGGGTCGTGTTCAATTCAAGTGTGGAGTACAGCGTATCTTTGAACAACGTGCTTCTTCAGGGTCCAGATCTCAATAACAGTCTGCTCGGGGTCCTTGCAATCATGTCTGACATTCAACAGACGTTCCATAGCTTCACGGTCAGGGAAGATCACCACGACCATCTTCGCTTCCTGTTTCGCGACCACCATCTGGACAACAAAGTGACAGAATTTCTCATGAAGGCCCATGTATTTGGCAACTGCCCCTCCCAGCAGTGGCCATCAATAGGCTGAAGAGGACCGCCATGGAGGGAGAAAAGGAGTACGGTGCTGAAGAAAGTCAGTTTGTGGTATGGCCCTTCTACGTGGATGACGGGTTGAAATTATTCGCCAATGCAATTGAGGCCATCGCCGTGCTAAAAATAACCCAAGACATGTTGGCCGTTATATAAACGGCATATAAACTGGCCGTTTATATGCATCGCATGTACTTAACCTCTTAAACTGCAGGCCCATTTATTGGATTCTACGTGAGGTGGTGGTGTTGGAGTTTGGGGTGGTGGTGTGGGTCAGCAGTTAGTAGTGCCACCTACAAGTGCCTTACACCTACACAGAAAGCTGAGACCCTAAGGAATCATTTGAGATGCAGCTTGACACTGTATGTAAATCTTTTCTATCAATTAAAAGGTAATAAACATATTTTTAATTGCGCTTGATAAAATTATTAATATTTTTAGTGTAAAGGGGCTTTAAATATTATCCTCATGCCTAATGATGGCATTCCCATGCTCAATTATGTGTGATTAGTTCCTGCACCAAGTTGTGGGTTGATACCATTAATTATACAGCTTTGGTACACTTTCTAGCCGTTTATGACCACACAGGAATGGGGAAAAGGGTCAAAGGACCACCTGAAGACCTCATGACCTTGAAATGAACTTAATGCATTAATGCTTAATGCTGTGATTTGTGAGATTTGTGTGAATTTGACTCAGAAAAACCCACTTATCTTCAATGTACTTGGACATCCCATACATTTTCTGAATGATTCTGGGTCTAGAGTTTCATGAGGCTGTGATTATCCTAGAGGTCACAATAGGTCATTTTATACAGCAAGGTCAAGTAAATAAAATGCTGTCATCAGATTGAAATGGTTACTTTGAGTCCATATTTCATCCCACATGAATGCAATTGGGCTCTTTGGGTTCACAATAGTCTCAGCTTTCTAGCAATACCCAATGTATAACATTCCATGACTGTTTAGGTACCACTGTGTGCAGAAATAGGGAAAAGAAAAGAAGGCGAAGATAACATATTTTCACTGCATGCAGAACCAGTTAGCCTTAACTTAGCCTGTGTAGCTGTTTATCTCCAGTATGGCTGTGAAACGGATGCTCTTGTGGTTCTAATGAGCCCAGTTTCATTCAGATATCTTGATGTGAGAGGTTAGGGGATCCGTTTGAATATAGTCAAGCCCATTTACTTTTGTCACAAAAGATTGCCGACATTTTGGACATACGTTACACCCACTTCCCAGTGAGTTATATGCTTAACCACCTACGGGTAGGCCCGCTCGCCTAGTTTCTGTTGATAGTAGAAGCTAACCGCTAGCTTCAAAATGGATCTCGAGACAGTTCGTCAAAGACGGACAGCGCAGTGAACCCGCCGGCAGGTTCGTGGCGCTAAAGAGGTTAAGTTCTGTCCCTCTCAGTCGGCATTGTGACATCGTGACGCTGTGACGTCCCAAATCGGCTGCAACATTGACATCCAAATCGACCAGTCGGACTAACGCTACATTTGGGGAAGGGCAGCATTGTGGCATCTCCTTCCATCTGCCTTGTTATTGCCCTTGAGGAAGCAGAATCTGTAAGTTTATTTGTTTATGTACACACTGTAAGAGTTACAAGAACTTATTAACAACTTATTTGCATAGAGATTGATTGTTAATCTGCATACTTTTGTGCTCACAGTTTCACTCCTCTTCCATTAAAAACACCTCAAGTGAGCTCCTGTCTTGGGTACTTTTTGTGAGATTTTAGCTCGCTGCATAGCTATGTACGCATACACGTAATGAGGTTGCAGAAGACAGTAAAATAATATAATGTCTTTGAGATGTAAAGCTGTGGATGCCTCCACCTCAGAGACAAAACGGGTTAAAAAGGAAATTACATCTAAATTTCACCAATCAATAGCACCAACTGCGTAGCTGCTGGAGGAGCCTCCGTCTGGAGCACACATAAGAGGAAGAGTCGAGTTTCATTTGGTTCCTCTGGTACTCACTGTTCCCCGAGCAGCCGCAGGAACTTCTGCTTGGCCAGCTCCATCAGACCGTCCACCTCCTCTTTGGCACGCTTGAAGTTCTCGATGCTGAAGGCGTACACCGTCACCTCGGGGATGTCCAGGTGCAGGCACCAGCGCAGTGTCTGCAGAAGGGGGAGGAGCTTAGCGTGAGCCACCACCACCACCACCTGTGTTTACGTCACCCACGTCACCCTCCCAGGTGTGGAAACTCACCTCCGCCAGCTTGTCGAAGCCCTGGGAATGTCCCTCCTGGCGCTCCACCTGTTTCTTGCGGGCGAAACGCCGGTTGCCGTCCATGATGAAGGCAACGTGCTTGGGCATCGGACCTGCCTGAGAGACACACAAGGGGGATGTAAATTGGGGATTGTTTTACTTGGTACTGTTGTTTGTCGTGTTTATTAATCACGGTTTATTCTGGCATTACAAAATAAAATTCAAGGACTTTCAAGTACTTTTTAAGCACTATTTTTTCATTTTCAGGGACTTCACGCTAAACAAATATAATCAATTTTCAATGTGGTCTTTATTCATTAAAATATAATGCAATCAAGTCTCACTGTATATTATTTATATTAGTATTATCTTTATGAATGTCATTGTCGTCTACTATTATAAGTGTCCAAGCTGGATTAAATTTACATTTCCCTGCATCATCTATGTTGTATAAGGGATTCAGAATTCAGGCTATTTAAGGTATTTCAGGACTTTCTGAGGATGAAATTCAAGCACTTCAAGCACCTCAAGCAGCTGGTGGACCCTATATTATTCATGCTGCTGTCACTTTTTATTGCATACTTTTCATCCTATTGTATTTTGTACATATTAGGTTTTATACAACATATTGTATAATCATATAATATATATATAATAAATAATGTATATATATATAATTTGTATATTTGTATGTATTTTTGAGCAACTATTACTTTTTTACATTTATTTTATGTTATTTTGTTGAGCTGTTCATTGCATATTCTTATATTTTGAATGTATATTTGTGCTGTACTTCCTCACTGAGCTTATCTCAGACACCATCATCATCAAGTCATGCGCTTCACAGTTCAGACCCGGACGGTTAGTGCCAGAAACTGGCACATGGGCATGATGGCATCAGCAGCCACGGCGCTGCCCCTCGGCATGTTGCAGAGAGACTTCCATTTCAAGTTTCCATGATGTTTTCCACGGCCAAGAATATTGGAGAAATAAATGGTGATTAAATATTCACAAATCACCGCAACGATCAACGTGTAAAGTGGTAATCCGTAAGACTATTTAGTAAAAAAAGAAATCCCCACATCAGATTCAGTTCCTTCTACATATTCACCACTTCAATTTGTGCATCTACTGTCTTGCTTTATTGAGTAGTTTCTGGAACTTGGATGATCAGAGCTGTGCGGCAGGTTGATCGATTTTGCATGAGGCCACATTCAAATGCCACAACTGTCTCCATGACACCTCAGGAGATGTGTGCATGCATGCTCCAGTATTTTATCTATATATATAGATAAATAGTATACATCACATACCACACATCCCATCAAGGTCACTCGGGTCCGCTGACCAGTGGCTTCTGGTTGTCCCAAGAGCAAGGGTTGGAGCACAGGGGAGAGATCGCGCATTTGCAGTTGTAGCCCCCAAACTTTGGAACAAGTTGCCTCTCTCTATGTTAAGATGGCCCCTACACTGCCCGTTTTAAATCCTGTCTTAAAACTCCTTTATTCTTTGACTTTTAACTAAGAACTGTCTTTTCTTCTTATGGTCTTGTCGCTTTAATTATTTTATCGTCCTTTGTCTTCTTCTAAACCGGTCTTTGTGTTTTTTATTGTGTTGTTTTACGGTTTTTGCCATGTCTGATTAACCCGCCCGGATCGGGCCTGACGAGGACCACCTCCCCGGAGGCGTCTACCTGCGGCGCTCCGCTCCTCAACGCCGCATCCATAGTATGGAAACACATTCACCGACGGTTTGTCGTGTCACATTATATTATTAACGCTGCCCACTCGGCATCCACCGCAGCCCGGTCGTCCTGGAAGGGGGATCCCTCCTTCTGTGCACCCGTGTCAGGGTTTCTCTTCCCGGCCCGGATGGGGGTTCAGACTAG
>OMKR01050116.1:0-12762 GCA_900302355.1 Cyttopsis rosea | reverse complement strand
GTGGGGGTTACTGTCATGCCCTCCACTTCTGCCTCCTCTTCCACATAGCCTGCAGCCAGTCTCTCTCTCCCTCCCCGTCTGTCTGTCTGTCTGTCTGTCTGTCTGTGTTTGTGTGTGTGTGTAGCTGCATTCTCATACTCTCTCCTGACGATGTCATTCACCTCACCTGCTCTGCCTACTCACATGCGGTCCATCAATTAATCATCAGCCAGTATATCAACCCCGGCTTTCCATCCACTCGTCGCCAGATCGTTGTTAGAACGACCACGTTAGTCTCGCTCCCGGCCGCACTGTTTATTCTTAAGTCAGTTATTCCCAGTGTTTTATTCCTGATACTTAATGATGTATTTCCCTGTTGTCCTAGTCACCTACTCTCCGGTTCCTTGCCTGCTTGCCTGCCCGACCTTCCCCGCCTGCCTCGCTTGTCATCCTCTCACCCCCTTGATCCCTTCAATAAATCCCAGTTCTTATTTCCCACTATTCTTGTCTGTGTCTTGCGCTTGGGTTCACTAGTCTCAGCCATAACAACCGACTGAATAAAAAAAATAAAAATAAAAAGTAATCGTGCTGAAACATGTCTTTTATTTATTTATTTATTATTTTATTTAAGGAATGTTAGCCATGTGAAGTTGTTTCTACCAATTTTTTTTCTGGAGTGAACTGGATCTGCTTTCTTGAAAAAGGACTCAATCGTGTGATGTTCTCACGAGAAACTTTATTTCTACAAACTTTATTCGGCGGTAGAGGTGTAAATATGGCATGTACATCAACAACATGCTATTTTCAAAAGCCATTCAACAGAGAGAGAAAAACATCAGCACATAGCAGTTGAGTGTGGCCACGTATGGTTCAAACTGTAAGAAAATGATCACATTACCAAAATAAAATTATAAAATATATTAGGAAAATAAAAAAAAGTATATATAAGTAAATATAAATAGTAGATGGAAGAAACATTACTTTTTTTTTTAATCAACCTTAAGGATTTAATCAAAAGTACATTGTCTTGAGTGATAGACTATTTGTGTTTATGGATGAAAAACCTTGCTGATAGGGTACCGTTGAGGTAGCGGTGACGTAGCAGTGACGTAGCCCGGGGAGGGCGTGGTCGCAGCAGAATGTGTCAGGGTAGAATGGCGCTCGGCGCGGTATTTTGAACAATCGTCTGTCCCTTTCGCCGTTTTTACCGGGATACCGACTCAACCACAAGGAATCGGGTAAGCACGACGACGCGGTGCCGTCGCCCACGGCCGGCGGCACCACATTCGTAGGAAAGCGGGTCAATAGAAATAATATGGTCCAAGTACTGTGGGCTAGCAGGCTAATGTTAGCAGCCTCGGTAAGTTTGCTACAGTTGTGCCGTCTGCTGGTCTGGTTCGGCGGAGCTGGTCAGCAGTGTCAGTTCGCCGAGGAAAAACCGGCGGAGCGGAGCCCTTACAGCCGGGTCGCCGCGTTCGTAGCATCGATAGCGCGTGTGACCCGAACCGAACCGGGCGACGTCGTACAAACCGCCCCCGGGGAACCAGTTTGTTTTCATCCGGCGATTTATTTACGATCGGCAAGTCTGGAAACTCCGCAGGCAGGCTCCTGCGTGCGGCACCCGGCCGGTCGGGTCCTCCTGCTCGGGATGGGTTCGCACCCCGGCCGACCACACGGAAAGATCCCGCAACGCTGGTTTTTATTTATTTTCTCCTTACGGCTGCAGGCAACACACGCTGCTTTAAATGACTCCCCCCCCGACCCCTGTCCGTGCCGTTTGCTGGGTGGTGGGGTTAGGCCACAACAAAGTACGCCCGTTCCCCGCGGTTTAAAGGGCGCCCGGTTCCCACCGCGTTCTTTTCCCGACCCCGAATATAACGCCGCGTCGGCCCGCGGTGTTGGTCGACGTGATTGACAGCGCTACGAGACGCGTGGAAAACAACACGCGGCGTCCTCTTGCCGTCGAACGCCGTCCAGGTGAAGACGCCGCGTCGGCTGAAATGTCTTCCCAAGTTTAATAAAGCACAGAGCGGATTAGAAGCTCGTTTCAGAGACACCACCCACCATCCACCATCCCCATCCTCCAGCTCTCAGCTGCCGAGCTGCTAGTGACTTGATGACGAGGGAAAAATGGCGGATCTTTCGAAATCCAACTCCGGCCTGAAATAGTAACGCAGCCGGAAAACAGCCCCGTCTCCCCTTTCGAACTCTTCGCCGAATCCTTGAGACTTTTCCTTCTTCTTCTTCTTTATTTTCATTTCTAATCATAAGAACCGGTTCTTCGCTTCAGGGAACATGGCTGTGAGCGTTCACCCCAAACCACCGGCGCGGGGAGGTGTGTGTAGGAGTGTAGCCGGTGACAAAACGCATAAAAGATAATCCGCGAGGCCCAGCGAGAGCAGCCGGCGGACCCCACTCACTGCCGTGTTTCCGAAGCACCCGCTGTGTAATACGTGTAAATACTACGCCGTTTTGGTAAATAATATGTCGTTATTAAATACTATGTCGTTTTATTTAAAATGCAGTTATTAAATACTATGTCGTTTTTATCAAATAATGCCACTTTATTAAAGGTGCAGTGTGAATTTAGTGGCATTTAGCGGAACGGAGATATGGAATATAATATAATAGAATATAATATTCATAAATATGTATTAACTAGTGTATAATCCCATGAAAATGAGAATCGTCGTGTTTTCGTTGCCTTAGAATGAGCCGTTTATATCTCCATTGGGGCTGGAGCCCCCCACACGGACGCCGCCATGTTGCACCGCCATGTTTCTACAGGAGCCAAGAACGGACAAACCAAACACTGGCTCTAGAGGGACTTCCGCGTTTTTCACGAGTTTCGTGGCCAACACGGAGGGGAATTCAATTTGTTGCAATCTGGAACCTCGCCACCAGTGGCCGCTAAATTCGACACACTACTACTTTAAATAATATACCTTTATTAAACACTACGCTGTTATTAAATACTATGCCGTTATTAAAGGTGCGGTGTATAGAATTTAGCGGCCACAAGCAGTAAGGTTGCAGATTGCTACCAACTGAATTCCCCCCGTGTCCGTGGCGGTGCAAAATGGCGGCATCCGTGGAAGGGGCTCCAGCCCCCATGGAGATATAAACGGCTCATTCTAAGGTCACGAAAACACGATGATTCAAATTTTAAAAGGGATTATACACAAGTTAATACATACTTATGATTATATTCCATATTTCATTTCTGCCAACTCTGTTCTGCCAAATGCCACTAATTCTACACACTGCACCTTTAAATACGATGCCGTTCCTACTGTTTGTTAGAGGCTCCACCATGGACTCCATCAACAACCATCATTTAATTCTTACAAGGCATTCTTGCATTTATAACCCTAAATATAGTTTCTAGTCAAACGTAACTTTGTGTAAACATTTTTTATTGTCATATTTTACTTTAAATCCAATGATATTGAGCCAGGTTGTTATAACCCCATAATACATTTTAATGTATTTTCCTACATATAGGAACTCCTACATTTACACTCACCTGCCATTGACGGATGTGCGACTGCTTTGTTCAACAGCAACCGAGACCCGGAGACTCTGCAGCGATGGACGTGGTGTCGCCGGAGCTCAACAGCCTCCTTCCTGACGAGATCATGGACACCGAGGCGGTAGTGATGGAGGACGTCCCTCCCCCCCAGGCTGCCGCGGTTGCGGAGCCCCGTGACTCCGCACCCATCCCCATGGAAACCGACACGTCCGCCATCACAGAAAGTGTGACCCCTTGCTCCGTTTCCCCCTCTCCGCGGCCCGCCAACGCCCCGGCCCCCTCGAATCTGTTGCTTGGCGGCTTGGGCTCGACGAGCCAGCTCGTCTCCAGTGCCTCTTCGTCCCTGCTCTCCCACAAGACTTCCCTGGCCATCTCCGCAGCCACCACCAAAACCACGGATAGCTTGACGGGGACGGGCCTTACCACCAGTGGGTTACAAAAGCTCTCGGCGCCCTTCACCATATCCGCCGCCAACCACCAGATTATCCTGAACAAGGTGGCCTCGTCCCAGGTCGCCGAAGCCGCCAAGTCGTTGGGCGGCTCGACTCAGGTTATCCGGCAGGAAGGACAAAAGCTCCTGGTCACAGCGATCGGTAAGTCGGGGCAACCCATAGTGCTCCAGTTGCCGCACACGGGCGGTAAAGCGGTCATGGCGCAGGGGTTGGGAGATGGCAAGTCGCAGACGCCACAGTTCAAGGTGGTGACAATCGGTGGACGGTCGGAACTCAAGCCGGGGGTTGGAACGACGACGAGCCCCATGCCCACGTTACAGGCCCAGCAGCTGAAGACCGTGCAGGTAGGCGCTGTGATTTCAACATCAAACCTATAATAGTTTCTACGCAATTTTATTTCAGTGCATATCTGGAATATATATCGGGTTTAGCACAAAGTTTTACATGCATAGAGCTGGAACTCTATCTGATTTAACGTCCTGTTTTTGGAGCACCATCTATCTGCAGCCAAAATGGCTTGTGACTGCAGTTGAGTCACTTTGCGGTTCATAGCTATTTACCTTCACCAGTGCCATTATGAAGTCACCGGTCTGTTAATAGTAAAATCAAAATAGAAATTTCTTCAAGCATTGTGTTTCTAGAACACGCGTCGTTGGAAAAAACAAACCCTTAATCACAACATCTGAGGAATCATGTTCACAGAAAAATGTTGATCGTTGGCTGATGGATTTGATAGATTTGTCCAACATAATATGCAACTCTGGTACTCTGCTCAGGCTTATGTTTTTATTGCCTTGAATACAACATTTTGGGGTACGCATTTGGTAACGGTACCCCAAAAAAGGGTGCGTGGTAGCAATACTCGGGTCTAAATAACATTCGATTGCTGCATCTATGCGACGTAATAAAGTACCAGGTGATGTTTCTTGAGGTGTGGAAACCACAAAATCTAATCAAAAGGTGTCTTCTTAAGGACTAACGAAAGAGAATGTGCAGGGTTGCTACATTGAATTGAATTAATGATCATTACGAGTAATTGTAGTACCTCACCACTTCTTTGCCTGTGGTAGCCAGTTGACTTCTGGCTGGGGATTACAAGTGAAAAAATAAGCTACTTCTCTTAAACTCTGTGACGAAAATGGCATACTATGTGCACGCCATCATCCAGGGTGTTTTGAGTATATGAGTTACAAACAAACCATGTCTTCTCGGAAATACAACATGGTCACATAGCCGCTCCGCTTCCTTTCAGTACATTACAGGTTAATGACGACACTGCATAGAAACTACTTTTTGCAGACTATTTGAGCCATACTATGGTTTTGGACATTACTACTTTGGCATGCTGAATTAGATAAGATAACACATTCCCCGGGGGGGAAATAGTATGCTACTATGCCATTTTGGACGCAGCTCATTTAATCCACCTTCACCTATTTACCTGATGCAGCTCGGGTGTGTAGTCAGGGGTTTATCGGAGCTCTGGCGCCATCTAGTGGCTGCTTATTATGAGTGTGACACATTAGCCCCTTTTACACAGCCTATCCAAGCTGGCATCGTTGCGCCTTTATTCCACAACACTGCTCTGTATAGAAGGTACGGAGACGGAATGGGGGGGCAGAGTTGACCCACCTCTGTACCGGCAGCGGAGGTAGTAGCAGAGGCGAAACGGAGCCGGAACACCGTCTCAGGGGAATGACGTTCTGATGACCATTGGTTGGAGGAAAAAAACTAAATACTCCACTCGGGAGCTGCGCCTTGTCACAGCGCTGCAGATATTCCTCTAAAATTCCAATTTGAATTTATATGCATTATTATTAAAGATTTTTTAATGCTCAAATTTAGAACTAGAGCGGGGGGGTGCGCATTACACACGTCCTTTACCGAGTCCCGGATGCAAGAACCCTAACCCAGTGTTATTAAATCAGTGATCATTTTCAACCTGTCCTAATAATAAATTAAATATGGCCTCCGGAGAAGGAAGGAACTTTCTCTACCGGGTCTCTGCGCCGGCAACACGGGTCCACAGCTCTGCTGCCCGCACGTCCTCACATGAGGCTACCAGGTCTATTCAATTAAATAATTTTTTATATTTTTTGTAATTTAAAATAATACGGTTATTGTGATTATTTTCAACCTGTCTTTCTGGTCGATGCTGTTGTGTACGCCACGCGCCATGACCATGCCCCCGTGATTCCGGAAAGTTGGCTTCGCGGCATGCACACACTGGGGCGGCATGATTGCGGAATCCTCTGTGTAAAAGGGCCTAATGTGACACCATGTTAACGGTAAAAAAGATGAAGTCTGTCAAGACTTGCTACAAGAACGAGTGTGATTTTGATGATCGAACTTCAGGGATATGAAAGCGTATATGTAACTATTCAAATGTTAATTCAAATTGGGAAAAACTCACTGTCAGCATAATCGGTATGGAAATTGATATGCAATCCTCTGATTTCAATTTAGATTTTCAAGTGCTAGTATGCATACTTTCACACACTGAAAGGCGAAATGCAAATTATTTTATCTCATTTCTCCTTTTTATGTGACTTATCCAGATGTTAATTTGAATTGGCAATTTGAAATGTGGACTTACCATTTAATTTTCAAAAACTTGCCTTGCTTCACGATTCAAATGTACATTTAAATATGAAAACAGATTCTGTTTTGTTCTCTAATTCTGTCTTAATACTCATTTTTGAGCTGCTGGATTTAAGACGTAACAATATGAATCATTTTATTTTTTATTTTTTGTCTTGGCCTATTTATCGCTCATTTATGTCACCACATCTCCACAGATTGCTAAGAAGACGCAGGTTTCCTCCGCCGCCCCCATCAAGTTTATCATCACTAAGACCGTGAGCAGCAAAGGGCTGACGGCCCAGACGACGGTGTCTCCCGTCATCACAGGTAATGTTGCGCTGCGACAGGGAACGGAAGACTTGCACACTGGTGAAATGTGGTCCTAAACATGTCTTCAGAGGCAAAATTCACAAAAGGCTGATTAGAATTCACCTAAACGATGCTTGCAAAAAGTGCTCAAGTGCGAGAGGTGACTAAGACGTAAGGTTTTGTCATTGTAAATCGTTGCACTATGTATTTAAATTTTGAAACAGCTTAGAGATGGAGAGGTGGCCCATTGGTAAATGTTCTGTGGTTCTAATGGATGTATTGATTTATTCATCTGGAGCTGTATTTTTCTAAAATACAGCTCTAGATTTAAATTCCTAAACCATTAGCCCCAACTTTGACACAGATGATGGTCAAATTATTCAGCACTATGTAAGCATTGTGTTGAAAGTGTAAATCCTTTTTGATTAATATATATATATTTTTTTTTTATGTACCACACTTGCGTTTGTCTCACTGGCATTTCCATAGCAGTAGTCATACAATACAATGTCTAAGCCTAAACTTTTTTTAAAGCCACAAACTAAAAAATAAATACATTTAAAAGTGATTCAAATTGAGCGTACTTTACAGAGATCTTCTGTTTTACGTGTCTTCATATTCCATCATTGACCCATAATAACCGTCGGAAGCTTAGACCTACAGTATGTTTCACCCGCTATGACAACCCGTACTCCCGATCGTCCTCCTCCAAATAAAGCCGCTCCACGGAGGCTGTGTTGCTGGTGACGCCTTGAGTGGGAACCTTGCCATCTAGGCTAATATCTTAGTCCAACATCAAATTATTTTTTGGGACATACATACGGTCCTTCGTTGAGAACCCCTGCTCTAGTATGTGCACCATAACATATTCTGAAAACGGCATATATTATCTATCAAATATGTATGTATATGCTATTGCATTTTTATTTTCTCTTTCAAATATCTACAATAATTACGATGTTGCATCTGTTTATTTGGTACCTCGTCTGCCTATAGGACGGGTCCTGACGCAGAGCACACCGGTCATTCCCTCCAAGACCATTACCATCGCCGAGCCCCTCAACGCGAGCATACAAAGTCTCTCGAGTAAAAAGATCGCCATCTCACCCCTGAAGACGCCCAGCAAGGTACGTCTTTGATCTCGCTTGAAAATGTGTTTTTCATAAATCTACATATTGCAGGTTTAATGACTCTACTAATGTTACATTGGACTTTCTTTTATGTTTACTAGGCCTATATGTTGAGATGTTCTATTTATATTGTATACGTAATGCATATGTATTAGGATGTTATTTTATAGAATTAGGAAAAATTTAGCCTTCAGAGCGTTAATCAGGATTCCCACGCGAAAACCTTGATTTAAAAAAAGTTGTTTTCTAAAACTTATGGAAAATGACCAAATTGATCAAATAGCTATAACCTGTCAAAAGTGAATGGGACATGCTAATATACACGTCTTTCTAATACGTTTGTACTGATATTATGCATAAACCCGGAATGTGATTAATGTTATTAATAACTATAATTACAATTGATAGTGAAAGGTTGATGCCTACGTGTGGAAATCAAAATAGGCATGTCCAGTCATTTTCAAGGATATAGTACAATATTGAATAAATTCCTATATTAGCAAATGATGCATTCATAGTCTATAATTCAATTCATTCATGTATATTTAAATATACTTTTATAATGTTTCATAAAATTTACTGCTTCCTCACTCCTATTTTGTGTGGGAAGTTTTAATTCGACTTTTGACACAGTAAAGCATTTGACATAAAAAGTTGAGTGATTTGAGATAAGTCTTCCACTTGGACTGATTGCATAATCAACTTATCGGCAAGTCACCACGCATCAAAAAAAGCAGCAAGTGATCCTAAAAACAATGACAGACAATGGATTTAAGGCTTAATTAGATTGTGGTAAACTATATCATGCTGGGTCATTCTCATGAAACCACCATAAAACATGTCCCAAATGAATTGATACATATTCAGAGAATGAAATATTAAATAAAAATTTTGAAGTTTTTTGAAGATTACTATATGGCCCATTTAGTTTGTTTTTAACTATTATATTATTTTAGTGTTTTTTCTGTGCATTTCTTATCAAGAGATATTGTTACGGTGATGTACCCCTACATTACCGGAACAATGTAGTATCCCATATTTTTGAAAGAAATATAAATGTTATTAATTTCAAACATGACAATAGAAAGAGCAGTGAGGGAATGTGTAGCAGGCTTCCTACCCAGGTTCAGGTAGAATGAGACTTGGAGACGCGGGCAGGTTTGGAACTAGCCGGCACGCAGGGTTTTTATTGCCAGTTCAAACAAACGGAAAACTCTCAGGGGCAGAAACAATAATCAAACTGATCACCAATAATAATGCACAATGGAGGCTCTCTGCTGCCGTGTGCCTCTCCCCCGGTCTGAAAGACAAACACACATTAAATAAACTCTTCCCAGCTGCTGTTGGGCCACTCAGGCTAATTGGCCACAGCTGATACCAAAGGCGACCACGCCCCCCTGCCACAGAATGTAGTGATGGAGTATTCATTGTGTGTTCTGTAATGAATTTCTTTGATGAGAAAAGCACCAAAAAAACACTCAAATGATGTCATGGTTAAAAACAACTAAGTGGGCCATATAGTAGGCATTGAGTACTTTAATATTTGAATGAATTATTTCACATATGAATATGTGTATCATTTCATTTTGGAAAATGGTTTATGATGGTTTCATGAGAATGACCCGGCTACTCATTCGACAGAGATGAGGGTGGCTGCTACTGACACTTCATATTGTGTAATATGGTTATGTAAAGTGTCCTGGAAAATACCCTTGAAAATGACGAGCTAGAAAGCGGGAACCCTGAATAATGTTCTGCCGTCGCTCTGTTAGATGCTTTCAGAAACGCATGCCCTCACAGTTTGAGGCAAAGTTTTGCGTACTTACCTTTTTACGCGTTCTAATTCCCTCCACCCGCTGGCTGTGGTGTCCGTGGCCTCCCAGACGCCCAACGCTCCACAGAAGTCGGTGGGACTCCCGGTCAACATGGCCCTGGGCCACCAGATCCTTGCAGTTCAGCAATCTACGTCCGTCTCCCCGGCCAAGGTGGTCTCCAACCCCTCCACAGCACAGGTGAGACCAATACTGCCAGGTTTACTCTCAATCTGAGCTAATTCACCTCTTTCTTTTTGCCACCCATAAATATGGTGTACAAACATGATAAAAGGATGGACATGTGGACAAGTTTGTTATTCTGTAATGATGGATGGATTTTCACGTGGATCTTGGTCTTTCTTTATTCATTTTTTAAATAAAACACATCAGCCAGGAAAACAGCTTTGGCAAAGGAAGAAACTGTCTATTGGCCTCCCTACCCCCAACGGATATCTTTTATTTGCAAAGAGATGAATTTTAAAATGTAGGTGTTGACAGTTGACCATTGTTATATTACCGTTTAAAAAAAAAAGAAAAATGGAAAAAAATACTTTGAATATGAAAAAGCAACAGGCACAAAAGACCAAGCTTATGTGTTCTCACTTCATCCTTGGGACATTTGTTTGTATTTGAACATTTTGCTATTGTGATGTCTGATTACACTTAGTAAGACATGTGGACCATGAAAGTATGTAGTTTTTATTCCGTATGTAAAACATTCTCATATCAAATGTTGCAATTTGTCGCAAAAATCTTGTGGTAGCATTTTTTAAGCCACATGGTCCTGGTCAAAATGCTAAGTCTAAGCTGAAATGAAGAACTGAATCATGTGTAACAAAATCCAAATAAAGGTAAAACCCATAGCACCGCTAACGTTTTCTTCTAGAGTATAAAACCGGTGACCATGGGAGGCACCATCATCCCGTTGGCCACCCAGCCCAACGTGCAGCAGATCCAGGTGCCGGGCAGCCGCTTCCACTACGTTCGCCTGGTAACGGCCACCACAGGCACCAACTCGGGGCAAACCAGCGGCCCCACCACCAGCTCCATGCAGCCAGGTGGGCGGCGGGTTTTTTTTTGTTTTAGATTTAAGGTCATGTAGAAGCTTTTGAATACTTTGCATTGCATTGCATCACCAAAATGTCTTTTTGGTGATGACTTTCCTTTTTGGATGTTATTGCCCACAGCTAAACCTATGGTGGTCAATGCCGGAACAGCGCGGATGTCCGTCCCAATTGCCCCAGTACAAACCATGAAACAGGTGACTAGATATTATAAATATTGTACTTACTTGAACGTATGAATTGGAAGTTTTCTACAGCGTCGATGATGTCTCTCGAAATCTCTCCTCAGGTCGTGCCGAAGCCCTTAACGTCAGCAGCCCAGGTGGTGACCACCTCCCAGAGCCAGCAGCGCTTGATCATGCCGGCTACCCCGCTGGCCCAGATCCAGCCCAACTTCACCAACCTCCCGCCGGGCACAGTCCTGGCGCCGGCTCCAGGAGGCGGAAACGTGGGCTATGCGGTTGTACCGGCACAATACGTCACACAGGTCAGCGCGCGTTACTTTCAAGACATTCAGATCAGATGTGTGCGAAGCGATCCATAACGTCTAACGTCTTCACTTTTTGTGTTTGTAGCTCCAGCAGTCACCCTTTGTGACCCTGGCCAGCAGCTCTAGTTTTCCTGCCCCAGCCAGTGTCCAAACCCAGGCGAGACTGCCGCTCAATGGGTAAGAAGGACTGTTACTTTTACACCCTGGGCAAAATAGAATTAGATGAACTTTTGCATCAAGACTCCCAATGTGCCGTTATTTACAACAAGGTTATATACTGTGTGTGTATGTATGTGTATATATTAATTTACTTTTTCCTGCTTACAGCCTACAGCTCACAGTAGATACAGCCTCAAGACAAAGGAAACCATGCAACTGCACCAAGTCGCAGTGTCTCAAACTGTAAGTATGAAAACTTTTAACTTTTAAACTTTTATTTTGTTGTTGTTGAGAGGGTTGTGTAATTTTCTTTCCTCCCCGCTACTTGTATGGGGAGAGCTACTCAATACTAAAAATCCAATATTCAGACGATCCTAACGGCGTCCATTTCCCAGATATTGTGACTGTTTTGCGAATGGAGAGTTCTGCAATAACTGCAATTGTAACAACTGCTTCAACAATCTGGAACACGAAACGGAACGACTTAAAGCCATTAAGGTGAGAACACACGATGGGTTTCAAGCTACGTTATCGGCCTTAATAAGTCTCCTTTGTGTGTCAATAATAACCTGGAGATGCTTGTGCTTAGACGTGTCTGGACCGAAATCCCGAGGCCTTCAAGCCAAAGATCGGCAAAGGCAAAGGAGAGGCGGATCGAAGGCACAGCAAAGGCTGCAACTGCAAGCGCTCTGGCTGCCTGAAGAACTACTGTGAATGCTATGAGGTGAGCGGTTCTTTCCAAGTGATTTAATATACTGAACGTAGTAAGGCTTGATCATTAAAACTCAAGGCCTAGAAGTTAAACTTGAAAAGTTAAGTATTGGATTTATTTAGATGTCGCTGTTTTAAATGTGTTATTCGGTTAAAACAAAACAAACAAAAACACACTTCAGCACTTTTTCCTTAAATTGATCCTTCCTTGAATTACATTGAATTGTTTTCTCATCGTACTATTTACATTGAAAATATTAGTTAAATTTGATTATAACTCGCTTACAGTGAATCAGGGGTTTTTACCGGGTCCTTCAGGTGGTGCTTGAAGTGTTTGAATTTCATCCTCAGAAATTTAAGTAGTACTTAATTGAAATAATACCTTGAAAATTGCGCCTTTTGTGCTGAAGTGCTTGAAAAGTCCTTGAAAAAAAAATCCCCCTGGTTTTGTAATTCAAATTGTAATGTACGGCTTTTACAACATAGATTACACCAGGGAAATGTAACTTTAATCCAGCATGGTTGGAAGATTATTTATA
>OMKR01050114.1:0-12892 GCA_900302355.1 Cyttopsis rosea | reverse complement strand
TGAACTCGCAGCTAGATCTCTCAAAAAAGCACCAAGGGAAGGGAAGGGAACGGGCCTGTGACCAAAGCCGAGCAAGTCAAATATGAAAAGAAAGTCTTCAAAGAATCAAATAATTATATTAAAGAATGAAAGCAATATCTTTGAGATCTGGCACGGGTCTGTTTAGAGTGATGGAATTCCGGTGACTTCAGCATTTAAGGGTAAATGTAGACATTTCACCAAGGTGCACTCGTCCTTTTCAATAAGTTATATTGGACCATGCCGGTTGACTTCAAACCGCAAAGCCATCTAATGTTATTCCCCATTTAGATGATTAGATTATTACACCCAGTTTGTAAGGAGTTACGGAGTGAAGCGGCATCGAGACTCGGAGCCCTGTCTGTCTGTGGGAAACACGGCTCCCTTTCCTGTCCTGCAGAGAGAAAAAAACGGCAGGAAACCTCCAGGGCCTTTTTTTTCATACTGGATACAGAAGGCAATTCAGATTACTGCAATACCAAAACTATTCCCCACCCATATACTGTAAGCTCAGTCCCGTCTTTTTAAATGATTTCTTACCCAGGGTTGAAGTAACTCTATTAAAAGTCCAACTGTAGCTGCAGTAAGAATGGCAAACAACCAACCGTGCACAAGCGACACAGTCTACGGTGTATCGGTGAAATACAATATAGTTCAACAAAACATTTAGTACATTGCAGCTTTGTGTTTCCCTGCATTTCTGTGATATTTATTGCCCATCCTACTGTGGATCTGGCTCCTGCCAACAGGGGACGTTAAACTTCCACTGTATTCACATTTTCAGTCTGATCACAGTCTGGTGTTTTTAACTTCGCTAGCCGGCTCTTGTCTGGTCTGGTCTGGTTGTAAAGCATTTAAACATGTGTCTTTATTTTCCAGGCCTGAAAACTGACCGACTTTGTGCAACGTTGATACCGGAGCGAGATACTATCACAGAGCAAGTGAGGACAGCGGGCGTTTCCGATCGGCCGCGTTGTGTTGTCACAAGAGCTCCCAGGGCTGCTATGCAAACAGGGAATGCCGTGTTTGCCTGTACACAGAGCCGCGGGGAGCCCGGCTACCACACAGTGGTTTGACTCCCTCAGCATTTCTCCCCCATCCATCCATCCATCCATCCACCCATCCATCCATTCATCCATCCATCCATCCATCCATCCATCCATCCATCCATCCATCCATCCATCCATCCATCCATCCATCCACCCAGCTCTTCCACATCCACATCGCCGCAGTGTCCCAACCACACCTGGGCATCAGTGTCATCCAGGCCCTGGGCACCTCAGTGTCGCCCAGGGCCTGTCTTTGTTGACTTTGCTCATCTTTGTAGGGCTGGGCCCAATGAAGGGAGGAGGGTGGTGCCGCCAGGCTGGTGCTCTGGTTCTTACAGACCTTGTCCAAACAGTTTGGATTGAATTAAATTCAATTAAATTGTCACTCATTTTCCTTTTGGTCTCAGACAGTAATGGATGGATTTAAGACTGGGAGGCGTCATTGCGAGATGATGTGAATGAGCGTGCTTGTGAAATCTGGCACAGACACTGTAAACAAAGTTGTTATGTTTTTTCACTTTAAATGAGTCATTCCAATACAGCCGTAATTTCTTTTGTTAGGTGAGGCCATACGTAGTCTTTCCCATTTAAAATTTGTTCTTAGTTTAGTCACATATGGGGGAGGTATTTTTTTTCTCCCAGGTTGGGTGATTAATGATTGCTTGTGGCAAACTGCAAAATCGTTTGGCCATTGTTTGTGTTCTCTTCGTGTGTGATTCTGCTTCTGTGGTGCGCCGGCTTTTACGACTGCGCCCCTCTCGTGTCCGGTGGTAGGAACCCAGAGTGAGGTCAGCACTTCCTTGTGGTCATGGCTGTCCTTGGGGCATGGAGCAGTACGGCTCTGGAGTGGCTGCAGTCCATTAGCGGCCCCATCACTTTCTCCTTAGCGCTCTTTCGGGGTGACCCAAAGACCCTCGCTGACCACGCCAAGGGTCAAGGGTCGGGGTTCAGCCTGAGTACACATTAGCATGCAGGTGGAGGCCCAGGGAGCATCAGTGGGGAGTGTTCAGAATGTACTGTATGTCAACATACTATTGAGGGCATGACCACAGTCAGCAGCCTACAGCACTTTATGTTTCATGTATTGAATGTTCATTCTGTTGCAAGTTTTTTTCTTAGTTCTACTTAATTTTGAAATGTAAATGTAATGAGAAGTTGTATCAATATACAACTTCTCATTGTATATTGATACTTTCGGTGATTTTCATTATTCTACTATCTATCCAGAGAACAATTTCACTATTGTAGATTTGTATTCATTATTCACGTAGAGTAGAATTAATTTATGACAGTAGTCAAGGTTGTCCTCATGTGTCATCCCCTGGGTCACATATCTATTTTATTGCACTACAAATGGAGCTTAATGCAGGACCCTGATTGATTCCTTGGTCTTTATCATCTGCTCTTGTGAAAGGTGTCCAAATGACGGATTGCTGAATTGTAATTCTTTAGAATGGATGATTCAAATATACTTTTTGAGCTTTGATTTTGTTAAAGCAATAATATAACAAATTAAAAATACACACATTTGTACGTACAGCACACAAACATAATGTGTAAAGTTTTGCATAAAGTTTTGCTACTGTGTTGATTCATACGAAACTGACAAAGCTGTCACTCCAAATACAAAAGAAAACACAGGGTATACATGGAAATATGAATCAGCAAGGTGGTTTTCTGTTGCGAGAGACTTACTTTGTACTGTACGTATGCCATATTTGTGCAACTCGGTTGGTGAGTCACACTAGTTAATAACAATAGAATTTGAATCGCTTATCTGTGGTTCCTCTACAAAGAACAAAACAGGTTTATTGAGATGGCAGCTCAGGACATCCCGTAGCATTCAGAAATACATCCAATCCATCGCAAGCAGTAAGACTATTTGCTCCTCCAGCAGGTTTGGCATTGCCGTGTGGCAGCCGTATAATAATAGTAGTATAATGACAGAATCATGCGCGTGTTCAGCCCCTGGACCAGAGTGCCCCATAGACTCGACTTTCCTACCATCTCCAAAAGGTGCATGTGCATGTTTTCCTTGCTCCAATGTGGCGCTCAAACCTTTGACCCAGTTTCAGTGAGATTTCTAGGAATCTAGAGCGGTGTGCCTTGGAAGAGCGCCGCTGTGTGTTTGTCCTGGACAGTTAGCACATTTCTTTCTGGCTATGTGGTGTGTGTGTGTGCGCACGTGTTTTTGCAACGTGTCCTAACATGGAGACAACCCCAGCAACCACTCGGCGTCCAGCTGCTCTGTGGCCCCTATGTATCCCCTGTCAGCACTATATGTTTTAATGAGGTGTCTGGTTCAGGGACAGACTGTACAGTCTTTTGGGAAACACCCTGATTGTTTTTACGGGCGTCTCTGTGCTTGACAGTAATTAACAACCACTAGAAACACGCAGCACACAAATATATGCAAGTATATGCCTCTGTGCACCATTTGACCAAACGTTGCCTCTGCTAAATAGTGAACAAGTATATGAGTTTCATATTTAAGGGTGTACATATCAACTTTATACCAAAGGTCCTAATAATGCATAGGCTTTCAGAAAACACATTCGTGAGCAAAACAAATTATTTAAACGTTTTTTATTAAAATAGATGTGCATAGAAAATATAGTTTACCAAATCCTTTTACAACAAGGGTATAACATACAATAAAGAACAAAAGGAGAAGAACTGTGTGTGAATGTGTGAATTACAAAGTGAATACAGTAGTTTATAGTCACAATTGGTATTTGGCAGGACAGCGATGAGAACCTCAAAGTACAAGGTCAATGCACGGTTGCACTGACATAAAGTGAAAGATTCTACTGTAAATGATTCTTTGCATTATGTAAAAAGGTGAGCTCAGCATAGTCTTTGGGGGGGTATGTATAGTGTTGATATGAACTTAGAAACCATTCATACAAAAACCTGAAATCTGTAACTGGAAAGTTTCACAGCGTGCTCATGTTGTGTTCACAGAACAAGGGCTAGGGCAGCTGCTTCTATGGAAAAGAGATGGTCGTCCTCGACGTCGGGACAGTAAAGTCTCATGAACTCCGCCAGGCGGAGCAGGTACTCGATGTTGTGGCCCGTGGATCCCCTGCAGATGACAATTTGCGCGGCGATCTCGGTGTCCGGGGCGGGGCCCAGGTAGATGGGGTTGTTCGAGGTGGCGATGTAGACGAGGGCCAGCACCTTGCCCTGAGCCTTCTCTCTGGGGGTGAACTCCACTATCTCAGTGACGTACCCCCCCTGCACGGACTCCCTCGTGTTCAAGTACTGCAGCGCCTCCTCCACCTGAGAGTCTGTCACCTCGTAAGCCACTCCCCAGGTGCAGGCCTGCAGGGGAAGGAAGCGGGGATGTCACATGGAAAAATGTTGAGCCCAAGAGGTCAACAAGAATATGAAGTACAACGAGAAATATTTCAGTCGCCACTGCAGACTCATTGGAAAAAGAATGTTGGCCTGTAATTCAGAACATTCTTTGCAGTCTCCTCAAGTTGTAAACAAGAACAGAGTTGTCTGGGATTTTAAAGGATATCCTCAGACATTAATAAGCGTACTAGAAGCTGGTCCCACAAATTGATAGATGTGGGATTATATGAATTATGTTCACATTAGGCTTGGTATTGTTATTGCCTTGTTTTGAGTGTTGTTAAAGGTGCAGTATGTAACTTTTCCGCATTCAAATTTCTAAAAACGACCAGACCTATGTTGTATATTTTGTTGAGTTGTGTACTTACATTATCTCAAATGTTTCCAACAATTTTAAAACCCAGAGAAATCCCTAATTTTAATGTTGGTAACGGAGCATTTCATTAGGTCGCCTGTCATGGCATCTATCCCCTTTACCAGCTCTGTACTACTTCCGGGGAACACCAGAAGTAGCGGCATCTTTCGCGAAACTGGCGACAGACACGAAAGTCCCTCTCTAGAGCCAGTGTTTGGTTTGTCCGTTCTGGGCTACTGTAGAAACATGGCGGTGCAACATGGCGGCCTGTGTGGAAGGGGCTCCAGCCCCCATGGAGATATAAACGGCTCATTCTAAGTTAACGAAAACGCAATTCTTATTTTCATGGGATTATACACTAATTAAAACACACTTATAAATATTATATTCCATTTCTGCCAAGTCCATTCCGCAAAATGCCACTAAATTCTACACACCGCACCTTTAAAGTTACAGTATATCCCTCTTTTTGGTTTATTTTTTGACATCACAATAACAATCCTCATACATATTGTAGCCTAATGATATGGGGGGGGGGGAAAAACACAAATTAGGGATAGACTTACGTTATGATCTTCCACCAGTGTGACAACTCTGCCTGGCTGGGGGGAGAGAAGGGAGACAGTCAGTATGATAAGTGCATATAAATACATAAATGAGGATTTAATTATTAGAGAAGTGTAAGTGAACAACCTCCCACACACCAGATCGCAGCTAAACAGACGGTACCTTCTCCTTGTCTCCCCGGTGGAAGTCGTCTCCGTGCCAGAAGCGTCGCTTGTAGCCGTCGATGTAACCGATGTGGCTCTTTTTGTAAATGAAGTCTGGCTTCCAGACCAGGGAGCCGTAGCCAAAGATCCAGAGGCTGCTTCTCTCCTTTGTGGCGTCTTTGGGTTTCATTGCAGCAAGACTGCGCGTCCCGACTCAGGAACGACACAAATATGCTGTAAATTTATGTCAAACAGCCGCTTTCTATTGCTGCATCCATTGCTCAGATATTGTCTAACTGTGGAATTGTTTACAAAACCGCCATACTCTTTATATGGAGTGTTTTTCTGCCGGAAGTAAATACTATGTCACAGATTTGATATGAGTCGCGGTGTCTGTGACTGAGCTGTCTGTGGAAATAAATACAGGGACGTATAGCAGCGTCAGCTTTCCTACTGCCGCGTAACGCAAGAACATGTGCGTTTGTTGTTCTGAGCGCCGCAGAACGGGACGTTCTCGGCCAATGAGATTTGCCCAGAGGCGGGGCTTAAGAAAGTACCGGCCAATCGGGATGACGCGCGGTGTCCAAAAACAACCACAACAAAACACGCCCCTCTAAGACGTTCCAACCTTGAGCCGCAGCAGGGCTATTTACGGGGCTTGTATGTATATTTATGGAGCTCCGAGCAAAACATATTTTTATACTAAAAACGGAGCAACTAAATAGTAATAAATAATTTAAAAAAAGTTTTATGCAATTACAATTATATTGGTTCTCCAATACAGATACAACAATGAAATTTGCTTCCGGGGATTAAAAATGTGCAAATTTAGTCATTCCTAAATAAAAATCGTCTATTATTGTGTAGAGAATATATTTTAAAATTGTATATAATTACTTTTCAGAATTAATAATTGTGAATGAATAATGATGAATAATGAATAATTCTTTCTTTCTATTTATCACAAACCATCACATAGTATGAAGTGGCATAGCCTGCTGTAACACGCTCTTATAATGAACGCAGATAGAGGCAGATAATGTCTTTAAATAATGATTTTTTCTAATGATAATGCCAATGTCAGAGGTGTCTTCAGAGATGATTGATTTGTAATCCCTTTGCCATCCAGGTCTAAGTCATGTGTCATGTGTATCAGTAGTCTCTTGTGGCCTTGGACGTCAAATAGCCATTGACTGTGCAGCAGCTTATCAGTTTATCTAAATATAGAGGTGTTTAGAAGACAGTATTAAACCTAGGTTCTCCAAAGCTCTTTAAGTGTCTGTGTTTCCAGCACCTCAGAGGCATCCCATCTTCTATTCAACATATTATGAATATATCTCTTTTACACAGAAAACTCTGTCTGTGCTCGAGAAAAAGTTCATTTAAACCAACTGGTTCCCTGGGTAGTTGTGGAAGTTCAGGAACTTCTTGTGGACTTGCATACAGGTCCTACTGCCCCCAGGTGTTAATATAAGACATTGCTCCACTCCTTTGCAGCCTACACTGGAAGACATGGCATCAGGGGAACATCGAGAAATATTGTTGAAACCGAATGCATAGATTTGCAAACGTGGGAACCGCTTTGTGGTGTGAGGGGCGGCGATGAGGTTTCAAGCATTTAGTTGCATCAAGAGAACGAGAGAAATGCTTTGCAGATTTTATGGATTAGGAGAAATATGTCACTTCAGTACCTCTTTATTTTCAGGTACACATAATCACTAGCATGCATATTAGTAGGAAATGTGTTCTCGGTTAGTCGGGAAAGACTTTTTATTCAGACCTGCCTTATTCCACATCCTATAAATGGCTTCCAAAGGTTCTTCACTTTATAGTGACCAAGTTAGTGTTTTCAAAATTTTTGTTAGGAATTTATTTGATACTTATTTGATAATTAGTTTCTATTAGTGTTAGTACCATAGTTATAATATTCTCCTTTCCAAATGCTTAATAAACTGATTGATTTGACATGTTGACCATTGTTATTGTCTTTTAACAATTACAAATATGTTATGTAAACTATTTGCACTTTCATTTACAGAGTAGTTTATTAATAAGACCTCAAGGAGTCCTTATTTATACATATATATTTAAAAAATGTATATCTATCTGTATCTATGTATATACATACTCTTTTTGTTTGGGTTGTTCCTTACATGGCTGCCAATTACAATATTGCTCGCACATGAAATTCACATCACATTGGCAAATGCCTGCCGTAGAATAAACATTTCAACTTGTACAAATCCAAACATTAGCAAGACAGCGAAGCTACTGCCACAACAGGAAACACACTTCAAATAAAGATTCTAGATGAATGCAACATTTCGGCAAATTAGGATCTCTATTTGTCCAAATACACTCAGCCATTGAATAAGACCAACAAACAACCATGTACCAGGTATGTATTCATTGTTCATTTTTTCTTTACAAAAAAAAATCACCAACAATATCTTAAAAATAAATCAACTTTTTGGGCCCATTGACATAAAACAGATGTACACACCATACTTCTAATTTTAACATATAAATACACATTATGTACAAAATAATCTTATAAAACATAGAAACAGAAAGGCTGCTGCTTCATAAAGTTAAATTACTAAAGAAATACTAATCTTACAAAATAACATTATTGGTTCAGTAATTTCATTTGAAGGCGTCCTTGGTATGATAGTCATGTACTTCTTTGTCTAAATTTGTTGGTAACCTTGCGTGAGGTTAAATATGCCTAATCTTGAGGTCCCACGTCCCTTTGACATATTGCATCAATTAATTGTATGTTTAAATGGTATATCCATTTTTGTTGTGCAAAGGAATCAAGACAAGGCAGGGCACAACGTCGTTCTGGAACCCATATATAAGGCTTTGTGATCTGGGCTGCATACATTCTTTATCAACAGGATACGATTTACAAAACTGGCATGCCTCAAATATACTTCAAAAAAATGAACCGTTTTCAGTAGATGCTTTTTTTTCGTAATTTACTTTTTAAATTCAGCCCGATGCTCATTTTTCTTTGCATAGCACATAAGCCAGGCCGCAGAACATGGAATCCGCCGGCTCTTTCCACAGCCGCGTTGGCAGTGAGTGGATAGTGTGATTGCTGATGATGGCAATAAGGTGGAGAGGAAACCGTCCTGATGGTCCTACTGATCACCGTGCTGGCATAAACATCTGGACCTGTCGGGACGGGGGCCGGACTCTTAAACGCCACGAGGGGCGCACCGGTGCGTCAGTCAGAGAAGCTCATTATTTCCCACGGTCATTTTCAGTCTTTACATTCTAACAAAAAATGGTCGTTTGAATTCTATTGCATTCAAAGAGCGCGCCGGCTCCGTCCAGTTATCAAGTTTTCAAGAGCAGCAGGTTGCATTTAAATAAATCCCAGTCTTTTTCCTCACTTGTAAACAGGCCAGAAGATACGTCCTAAACGACCATTATCTTCCATATATTATACCTGAGAGAGACAAAGAGAAAATTGTGTCAGAAATTGAATACAGCCTTTGAAATTAGGATTCCAGTATTAAATGTTGCAGATTAATTCTTAATATGTCTGGAAATAATCACAATTCAAGAAAAGCTTACCTCTGTTGCTATGATGCATTCATTTTTCTCTTCTGCTATTACAAACACAGACTGGTATATTGAATCTCTGGAGGGACATATTGTTGATATTCTACACTCTGGCCTTTCACTGTGGAGTAAAAAAAACGCCCCATATGAACAATTACATAAAAACGAAAAAGAGCTGATTTTCGAATATTTTATTTTAATTTTACTTTTATTTTCAAATATTTTCACCATCTAAATATTACGCAAACTTACCTGTACATTTTACTTGATTGTGTTTTATGCTCTATGGTTTTTTCACAGTTTTCGTCTTTGCCCACGAGGGACAGTTGGCCCTTGTACCCCTTGGAGGTTTCGTAGTCTAGATGGTAGTGGTTGACGTGGTTGTGGTTGGACTTTTCTCTGGGACTGTCCACTTCTAGATCTATCTTTTTATTTGTGTTCTTCAGGTCTAGCGTGGGAATAAGGTTCTCCCTCTGAAAGTCTGTCTTGGAGAGATTATTCATGGTCTTTGCCTCCCGCTGACTGTTTCTCTGCTTCCTGATGTGGCGCAGAACCAACAGCACCATGCAGAGCAGCACCAGCAGGGCCACCACGCCCACGCCCAGGCAGACAGCCACCCAGCTCAGGCTCTCTCCGGATTCCAAGTCCTTGTTGGGGCTGGAGATAATATCTAAAGGCACGTCGTAGGACTGGCACTGGGCGCCGCTGTAGTGATCCGGGCAGCGGCAGGCGGGCTGCCCTTTCGCTCCGGTCGCGCAGGTCCCTCCGTTAAGGCAGGGTTGGAAGGCGCAGCGGTCGGTGGGTTTGTCGCAGTTGCGGCCCGTGTACCCTGGAGGGCAGGTGCAGGTGTAGTCGTTGATGCGGTCCATGCAGGTGGCCCCGTTGGCACAGGGATTCCCGGCGCACTCGTTGATGTTGATCTCACAGCGCAGTCCCGTGAAGCCCGCGCGGCAACTGCACAGTCGGAGGTTGCCGCGGTTCACACAGTGTCCACCTATTCAAAACAAGGCAACATCGCCACTCAGTGTCGGCAACCCTTCGTGCGGTGTCTGATGTATAGAACGGGCACAATGCATTTTTGACGTAAAGAGAATGTGTTAAGATTACCATTGGTGCATTGCAGCAAAGTACATTTGTCGGCTATCTTCTCACAATTGAAGCCAGTGTAGCCCACTGGACACTCGCACATGTAGCTGCGGCCATTGTCCGTCTCTCTGCACTTCCCATTGTGGAAGCAGGGCTTGTCAGCGCAGGTCAGCATCCTGTGTTCGCAGTGTAGGCCTTCAAACCCCCGGGGACACGCACACTTGTAGCTGTTCTCAGTGTCCTGCAGGAGCAAGAGATGCATAATTCATCAATGACCTCTGTCCCAACAGCAGTTCCTTGCGCAGGTCATTGCAGGTTAGCTTTCTCTTGTCAGATTTGCTTACGTTACCATGCCCATGACCCCCGCACCCCACCACCCAACCCCCGGTCCTTTATCCTCAGTTTGAATTCTATTTACAGTAGAGGGTCTGTGAACTGGGTCAACCCGCGACTCAACAATCGGTAGCATCATCCTGGACTCGCAGAGAGACCAAGGCGAAAACAAAAACAGGAAAGCCTGTGTTGTGGGAAAGGAGAGAGAGAGACTTCCGGACTCACCAGGCACTGGCCTCCGTTGCGGCAGGGCTGGCTGTCACACTCCCTGACCGGCGAGTCGCAGTTGACCCCGGTGAAGCCCGGCAGGCAGGTGCAGGTGTAGCTGCCCTGGCCCGTGTTCATGCACATGGCCCCGTTGGTGCAAGGCGTGTGGTGCGTGCAGTAGTTTAGATCTGGAACGAATTCACCGTTTGTCAGGACAAGGCATCGGCGTTGAGTCAGTTTGATCCAAAACATCAATCCATTTTCACTTTCTCTCTCAAACGAGCTGGGAATCGGGACCGACCTTGGTCACAGAGCAGGCCTCCCCAGCCTTCCTCGCAGGTGCACTGCCACGCCCCTTCGCAGGTTCCGTGTTTACAGGACGGGTAGCGTTTACACACATCGCAGAACGGGCCCTGCCAGCCCTCTCTGCATCTGTTTCAAACACAAACAACGCCACTTTCACTCTGGAGTCAAATACAAACACTAAGACGCCGCTTTGCTGCCACTGATCCAAAGAGAGACGTTCAGGATTAGTCGCGTGTAAAGCAGGGCTGGGCGACGGATTTTGGAGATTGTAATGTGAAGTTTCTGAACTTCATAGACTGTCGAGGCCGATCTAATCAACCTGCTTGGCCGTAATATCCACATCACTTCTGATTGTTTCTCAAATATTTGCGTTTGTAAAGCACCAATAGTAAAATAAATATAAGATTTGCAGATTTTGTCAATATCGCCCATCCCTAATATAGGTAGAGATAATAAAACACTCACTTGCACTCTCCAGGTTTTGTGCAATTTCCGTTCTTTTCGCTGCACCCCTCAAGGCAGATTGCTGGAACAAGAGGAAATTACAATTGAATCACCGGCAATAGAGTTCTAACTTCTTCACTAAAACAATAGGCCAACTGTTATTAAAAGTGTCACTTTCAACCCCATATTTTTTTTTTCTCTGCAAAATCAAATCAAATCTGCAGCACATTTCAAATGAAACCCCATTTTTCACCCCTAAAAACCCCTTTTTTTTGGGTGCTGCTGTATGTGGCATTGATTTTGCATGGTTAGAAGAAATGAATAGACCTACTGTTATGTAAAAAATGTGTCGCTTTCAACCCCCATATATTTTTTCTGCTACAAAATCAAATCTGCAGCACATTTGAAATGAAAACCCACTTTTTCCCCCTAAAACCCTGTTTTTTGGGCGCTGCTGTATGTGACATTGATTTTGCATGCTTACAGGAGCGGTGTTAAACGGCTGGTTATGCACAGCAGATGCTTGCTCTCCAAAGTGGACAGCTGCTCCATTGTTACTAGTGGCCAGCTCCAGCCCTGTTTGCAGCTGCTGCCCTCGCGCTCAACAATAGAACCCGCAATTTAGTGGCGCGTGGCGGACGATAATGCCGCGATTAACCCGGCGCGTGCTTCCCAGCAGCAGCGCGCGCCGCCCCGGATTAATAAACACGGTGCTGCTGCTGCTGCCGCTGCCGCTGCCGCTGCGCGAGCGAGCGAGCGAGCGGCAAAATAGTGGCGAAAGGGCGGATTGTTTGTTTTGTTTTTGTTTTTTCAGATTCGGTTCTGAACGAGTTATTCGGTTAAAAAATAAAATAAAATAAAATAAAATAAAATAAAGAGTCGATTTTCCAACTCTGCGTTAATTTGTTTGAATTGGTGTCAAGGTGCACGAGGGAGATCTATCGGTGAATGAACGATGAACGAGTCAGAAGAAATCGGTCGGCTCCGGCTTGTGAATGGGATGTTCACTGGAATCATTTCATTCTGTCAAAATGATTTATTTCGGCGGAAGAATGCAAATGAAAACATGAAATATGACTTACGTCAAATGTCTTGGACCTTTTGTTGCCTTGGACCTTAATTTAGGCCTCCTATTAGTGGCTCCTAATCCTTTTAAATGACCCGTGAGCCACTAGTCCGAGTCTTACGTAACTAGTACGCTAGGAGTGACGGCTCTAGTTAAATTCAGTGTGACGACCACGCTATAAGTAGGAGCGGTGTAGGAACTAGTACAAGTAGTACTAGTAATAAGTATGTAAGTGTCACGCACTGTGGGCATTTTGTTTCCTTAACGTTACAAACTACAGCGTGTGCGTCTACGTGCGCGTCAATAGAAACGGTCCAGAGCGTCGGGTCTAGGTCGGAATACGCTGTTTACCAGGGATTCTCAACCTTTTTCATTTCATATCATC
>OMKR01050113.1:0-16675 GCA_900302355.1 Cyttopsis rosea | reverse complement strand
AGGTCAAAGAGAACACAGTGTTTCGTAACACTGTCCAATGCCAGAGTATACAGAATTAGACACAGAATCTTGGTTCCAACTCTCTAGGGCTTATGTTTTGTAATGAGGATTGAGGGGCAGGATAAATGCAACAGAGAATATTCAGATCCCAATTTCATTGTCTGTGTGCAAACACAATGGGTTTCAGTGCCGACGTAGCCAAAGCATGACATTTCTGGTGCATGCAAGTTTAACCTCTCGGAGGATTTGTAGGGAAAACGTTTCCCAAGTTCCTGTTTAGCCTTTAAGCCAATGCTACATGAGCATATTTTTTGGACACATTTGTTGGCAAAATTGGCTGGCAATGAGTGAGAGGGCCCGGGCAAAGAGGCCAGCGGGAAAATTCAACCGAAAGTAATTTACTGTACATGGCAAAGTGCTTATCTCACTCACCAACACGGTTCACTTATCCAACTAAAGGTATATCCAAAATGACCAAAATGATCATAACTGAGTAAATACAATTACGATCTCAATCTCCCTCTACTTTCCGTCCAGCTTTACTCCAACAGGAGTTTTGGCTGAGGACAGGGCACCTGACCAATTTTCTATTCTTGTCTTTTGATGTGGAAATTCTGCCAGCAAAAACATTCAGTCCAGTCAAGATTGGCCCGATATCCACGCAATACATTGTTTTCGCTTCTAACTTTGCCAGGAAAATGTGCCTGTGTATCATCGACATCAGAGAGTGCAAAGAAAGACGTGCAGACGTGCACTCCACTCGGGTCAGACCGGAGCGGAGGGCTGCAATGTGGTGAACGCCGTTTGGGAAGGATCGCTGCAGTGGCTGCTGCTCAGCAACAAGAGTAGTTTCAACACAAACATCTTACTCACTACTTAGTGAGCGCGTGCGTGTGTGTATGTGTGTGTGCGTGAGAGTAGGCGTTGTCTCGCAGATTGTTCTTTTGGAGATGGATGCGCTAGGTTCAACTTTCCTGCGTCTGTGACAGAATCCACCTTATGTAACTGTTTCATATTTCATGCTCTTCTATTTTCGGCCAAATTCTGAGAAGTGACAGACACGTGAGGGGAATGGAGAGGAAAGGGATGAAACCAAAACGAAACAAAGAGGAATAAGCAGACAGGAAAACTGTCTGGACGTAGAATAAAATATAGCTTTTAAGTTTTGATCTTGAGCAGATCCGGGTGTGGTAGCAGTTGTACATTTTGGTAATTGTGTTGTTTTGTCTTTGGCTTAAGAAGCCAAACCAATTGTGGTTTGCTGCAACAGACATTAGAATGAGAACTTTACACAACCAAAGATGTGGATTCAATCTAAGATCATTTAGCACACTAGTATCCATGCTAATGCTATATGATAACTTTTACTGGGATTATAGCGGCGTAACAATCAAGACCTTTTAGTTGACGGTAAATTGTCATACAAATAATTGCTATTGAACAATTGACTTCTCTTTGTTGTTCATTTTATTATCATTTACACATCACTATCGTAGCATAAGTCTACAACAGTGTAATAATACACATCCACATCCAAAGAAGAGCCATTACTGACAGATAACTCTTAGATTTAATTTTAAATGATCTTTATTTATTTCGCATCGTTTGAGCATCTGGGCTCTACCGCTCATCACAAGGTGAACAGCAAACATAGACGTACTTAGTGAGCTAGGAATATAGGAGTGATGAGCTTGAATCCGCCCGTTGGATAGAACTGTAGAACGCAGCAGGTGGATGCAGGGGAGGTGGAGGGAGCCCAGCAACGCTCGCACTTGCAGCTTTACCCGGAGCTGCTTCAGTGCTGTGTCGTTCGTGAACGATTAAATTATTTTGGGTGAACGACGTGAACTGAATCTCTCCCTGAAACGATCCATTCATCAGTCGCTCGCACTCACTCAGTGAGAGTGTATCCCTGCAGCGAACGCGAACCTGTTCGTTCGCATCACTGAGTGAGTGATTCAAGTCATTTGTTGGCAGGTGGAATGGGGGTCGCGCGCACACACACACACACACACACATATAACGTTACTGTTTTGAAAAGAGGACAGCTATTGATTGTCAGTCAATAGCTTAAATGTGCAATCACCATTCAATCTTCTTGATATTTTTTTAATGTACAGTATTGTTAAAAGTTTCTATTTGTATTATTGTGTGTTTTTATTTTAGATGTTTGCTATTTTATTTAACTCCGTTTCCATATTGAGCGAAACAAGCACCGTGTGTAACCTCTGACCTCTGACCGACCTCTGACCTTGAATAAAAATCAGATGCGGACCTTTGAGCAATACGTTTGAAATCCTGTGGTGTAGACGGTTAATTTTCAACTCAACTGATGAAATGCACGAATTGCAGCATTTCTCACATTAGCTTAAAATTCCCCTTTTAGATGGAAACGTGATTGGAGAACCTTTCTCAAAAATTATTGTGATTAGCTCAAATAATTGCGATCATGGCAATTATATAACAATTGTGATGGCTCTGGCAGGGAATGAACCTAAATTGAGCGTGGTTACGTAAAGAGCAGTGCGACAGTGAGACGTATTGAAACCCCTTGATGAATATTGTTCTTCCATATTCGTGTCTCTGATCTGATTGCCGGGGGACCAGAGCGCCCGGGGCATGCAATTTCACAGTCTGCTCTTCTCTGTGCACGAATAGTGGCGATTTCCTTGATTCCTCTGTGTGTGTTTTTTTTTCTTTACTGTCGTGCGGTGAGACTGGACCCGGATTTTACCCCGTGTCTTCACGCCCTTGCCCTATCAAACACGGCACTTCTCCAATACCGTAATACTGGCTGTTTAATGCCTTTTGTATGAGCAGCTTTCTCATCATCCTTTGCTCTCCACTGCCCTGGAGGTTCACATTAAACAGTTTTCCTATATGCTTCAGCCAGCAGTCAACACACACACACACACACACACACATACACACACACACGCACATTCTCTCACACAAAGACACACACACAGACAATAACTAACCCTTCGTTATTGTCCCTATCCACATCTCCATTCACATGGCCGTGGGGGGGAAAGGCATTTATAGAAAACAGCCCCAGTCCACGAGTATGGAGATGTACACACATGCACACTCTCACGTATACAATGTACATGCACATGCGCACACTCGTGCACACTTCTTCGTCTCCCTCCCACTTTTCCCTGGTGAACAGGTTGCCAATTTATACCGACTTTTTAGAGGATCTCTCATCACTGTAACAATATGCAAATTAGGTGCTCATTTTGAACAATTACCTATCAAAATATAATTTGGTTGACTGTTTTTACTATCATGCGCACACACACACACACACACACACATAATCGGAGGAATTCTCTCTCACGCATCAGTGCAGACGAGGAGAGACAGAAGCCATCTCTTGCTCCAAAATATGACAATAACGACAGCGCATCACAGCCGAACAAGGCGTACATTCATATATAGCCTTTAGAAACGCAGAGTGTTTACGTCTATGTGGAATTTTAATGTCCGTGTTGCCATGCTGTGTTCATGAATGTTAAAAGTAATATACAGAAAAAGTGTCTACAGCAATGTTCCATGCTTCTATTTTCTTTTCAGCATCCAAGGACACCGACAATATAATATCTTTTTTTTCTCAAGATAGACAGAGTGCTGTATTTTAGAATGTCAGTTCTGTCATCCAGACTGTCAATTCAATCTTTCGTCTCTTGTTGCTGTAAAGATAGTACTTAAATAATAATTACTTTCATAGGTACAGTATAAGCTGTATAGGAAAACTATCAAGAAACTCCTCTATGAAAAGTGAGCTGTCACATACAGTGTATTGTTGCTATCTAACAAGCTATACATCAAAGTGCCCCTTTTGGTGGTGTGTGGGATTTTTCCCCAATTCTTCTCTCTTTGCTGTCATCCATTGCCTGTAAATGGTCATTGAAAGCCGCCCCTGTGTTTTCTGGTTGTCTTCTCCCCCTTTTGGAAAGTCGGTTAGCTACTACTGATCTGCAAGATTCTCCAACAACAACAACTAAACTTAAGATAGTGATGTACATTAAACCTGACACTTCTGTTTTCGCAAATTCGCATTCTGGTGGTTGTGCAAATTTGTTTTTAAATTAAATTAAATTTTATTTAAAAAACATTGTCATTTTGTTCTTATGTTAACTGGAGCATGGGGCATTAAGCCTTAATTCTAACTGAACTATAATCATCGATAATCAGGTGATCACCATACAATTTTTAGTTTACTGGATAATATTGGTTAAACAGCGTAGTATATTCTATTAATTTGCAATTTTCATTTCCATTTATTCATCACTGGATTTTTTAGGGATAATGTAAAGTAGCAGAGTCCAAAAACCCCTTCACCATATATTCTAATTGAAAACAGAACATTTTCTAATAAAATGACATCTGACTTTTTATTTTATTAATGTATATTTATGAATCACTCACCCTCGCTCTATGTGAATCTGGCATATTAGTGTCTCGTACACCATTCACAGGATTGTCATGGGTAAACAAAATTGCATGTATGAAACGTGCGCAACCTACACGTCATTTGTGCTGTAAAATGTTTTACTTTCTGTGTTGCCAGACAAACTATCCTAGCCTACACTCCTAATTAAGTTTATATATATTGGTTACAATTCTAACCATATTTTATTTATATCTGACGATATTGAGTATTGAAAGATGAAAATTTTCCATTTATTCACTTTTAGAGTGAAATAGCATGCAAATGCAACACAGGCTTAGAATAATATAATTTGTTTACTTCCTAACTGTCTGAGTGGCATACAGCTATGTTTAACTAAATTCAAATCTGAATGGAAAAGTAGATAAATTGCAAATAATTGAAAAAAAAAGGTTTTCAGCATTGATAGTATATACATTTCACCACAAGAGTCATGCACAGGGTTTTTTCAAGCTCAGACATAAATTACACATCATAGAGAAAGCTGCGGAAAAATGTACGTTGAGTCCAAAAAACACAGCACTTCAAACACGCCAATGCAGATAAGGCGTCTTCAGGTCAGAGAGGTTCAGCGTGTCTTTCAGCAAAACAAATATGAGATGACTGTTAAGGAAGAAGAGTAACGAGCACCAAGTCGGATCACAGAGTCGAGAATCTCAGTTTGAAGCCCGATTCCCTCGGTTATCAACACAGTTATATCAGACTCCTCATTCAACTCGTGCTCAGTCTTGTCTAGCTTTTTACAGCAAATATTTCCAGACAGTGAATTTTTGCGATATGCATGTTGTGCAACAAAATCAGCTTTTCCTTTCATGTTTAGCTTCGCCAGCGCACTTCAGAGAGCAGCTCACCCAACAATACAAGATTGTCAAAGGGGCTGTGTCATATTTTTTGATGAAAGTTTTAACACAGTAGCACCAGTAAAGCAGATGGTTGTGCGGGAATGTAACAAAAAAATGTAAAGAAAAGAAATAGAAAAAGTTTGTCAGCAAATCAGCAAAACGGTTGAACGGTTAATTTCGGTGAAGGATAACTGGAGGTTATACTCGGCTGAATATCTAAATCTAAAGAGGACAGAGGCCCCAAAGACCCAGATATGTCGGAGTTGATCAATCCTGGCAGCTGTGGTGTAACATGGCAGCTTCCATCAAGCAGAGAGACAAACTAATACTGGAAGATGGTGATGACACTCAAAGCCCTTTGGCAATTTTTCCAATGATATGCAAGAATTTTTGTTGCATGCCGCTTTTTGTATTTGAAGAAACAGTATACTGCAGAACAGAACAAAAGGCCACGTATACATATAAATTTGGAATGACAGCCCCCTCCCTGTTTATTTCTCCTTTTGAGACAGAGTTCCATTGTTTGTGTTTGTCAGCCCTTCAAATGTTAAAGTGTGGCCGCCGATTCCATAAATACAAATCTAGCAATGAGACGTGACATTCTAAAAAATAACATCCATGGATAGACCTTTTAGGGGCTTAATCTGAGTGGGGTTTAATCTAAATCAGGACTAAAATAATCAAACTAATTTAATCCAGAATTTAAAAATGCCTTTCTGAGACGTTGCTTAATTTAAGATGAATTTGTTCTTGACTAGGAAGTCCTAGACTAAGGTAATGAAGGCAAGACAGACTATTTTAAACCATGACTGAGAAAGGCCATTTCGCCAGTTAGTCCAGATTAAAAGTGTGGTTTAGCCTAAGATTAGGCCAAATCTGTGTCCATGAAACCACCCCTATATGTAGGAAAACAGAGGAATAATATGCAACTTCAGCCAGAGGCAGCTGTATATTGCAAGTCCTGCCCTCCTCCCCCTCACTTTGACTAGTTCACGCTCAATTATTCCGGTTATCTACCTTGAAATGGCATTCAATGCTGATGCTAACATAATAAGCAGCATCTGGTATCACTAAACCAGTATCAGGCATTTAGGAAGCACCGGTATGGAAAATCAATAGTGATGTTAACTTGTAATAGTTGCTGTTGTTTGCTATGGCTTATTGGCTGCTGCAATTGTCCAATACGGTCCAAAACAGCCAATGAGTGGCATCTGAACATATAAGGTCAGACTGACAATGTAGCCCTATGATAGATAGATAAATAGATAGATAGATAGATAGATAGATAGATAGATAGATAGATAGATAGATAGATAGATACTTTATTCATCCCCGGAGGGAAATTGTCAGAAAATCACCAATATTAATAAAGCAATGGAATAAAAACTATAAAAAAGTAATTTAAGAGAAATTAAAATACTGAGGAAATATGTGGAAATATACTTTAAATAGTTAACTGTACACAGTAAAATATGACAATTACACTAAACCACAACAACAAAATATAACCAAAAAGTGACACAAAAAAATTTACCGGAAAGATGTGGTCATATAATGAAATGAAATAAACAACAGTGAACCAGAAAGATAAGATGAGAAAAAAATGGTAATGTACAATAAACCTAATGACAGAATATAAAACATAAGCCCAAAAAAGTACAAAAAACAACAGAAAAATAAACCAAAATAAATGAACATGTAGTAAATAGTTGCTTATTACAACGTTACATTGGTGGGAGTCTTCAAATTGAAGTTTGCTTCAAATTCAAGAGGGAAACCGTCTTTTTCCCGTCAGCCCCACAGTTAGATAAACTGTTTAAGAAAAGCCGTTCCATGAGCGCTGCTGTCAAAGGCACAAGCTCCCTCGATCCTGTTCATTTTGAAGTATGCCAGTGAGCGGGGGGAGGAACTGCGTGGAATTCGGCTTAACCGCACACGTTTCCTGTTTCACAGCATGTCAAAATGCTGACTAGGGACAGAGACCCCTGTGATGGTGATTAGTCTTAACCACCGAGCAACTTTACAGTTTGTTTACACAGTTTCTGACATGGCTCCCGTTATACACCACTGGTGGGGCATTGGTGGATAGAAACCTCGGGCTCTCGATGTAATAAATAAAAAAAAAAGGTTTATAATGTATGATATTCAGCCACATAAAAGCTGTGGATACACCTACAGGTGCTATTACGGATGTAAAGGATCTGATGTCACCGATGTTTACACAGACAGCTTGGTGGGCCTTAGTCAGATTGTATATGTAGATTGGCATATCTAACATAATTGGTGTGCAAATGCCAGCCCAGTACTTAGGTAGACTTGCATACGCTGTGTGTCCACATAGCCAATAGATGTCTGCAATTGTCATTTCTCCTATTCCAAAATGATACTGAGTCTGGTTACATGCGGTCGTTATTCCTACTGGAGCTCCAGGGTAACAGTTAGTTCTTTTATCAAAACAAATGGAATTAGTTCATATTAAATTAGTTATTAGTTAATTGGTATCGTAACATAAGGGGTAAATTATTTTGGCACGTGAATGGACTACAGTTGAGTAGGAAAGAGCAATGGTTACAGTAGTAACTAGTCTTCATATATTAGTGGGTGGAAGAGGTTCGTAGTGAAATATTTATTATACCTGTCTACCACTTTGCATCATTTCAACAGAATGTGTCGTGTTTCTATCAATAGGATTGTACTGTATGTTAGTTTAGTCATATTGGTATAGGTTGGAAAACCCGTAGCCCTTGTTAAGCATATAGATTCTTCCCATGTCGTTGGTATAGGCGAGAGAAGAAATGGCGCTTCTAATGAGTGAGGCATTTTAGTACATCTATAACATGAATGACCTCTATCATACTTTTCCTTAACTGAATGATTTAATAACCTTCACCACATATTTTGTTGGAATGAATGTCCATTGGAGTCAACATTTAGCCATGTGTGGGTTACGCTAGTGACAGAACGTTTGTTTCTCACTTGGGGCTCTTCTTCTGGATCTGGTGTGGGTGAGAGTGGGGTGGGAAGAGCAGCTGTTGTTTAAGTCTCGCTGTGGAACTGTGTTCCAGGGTTGGGCGATCAGCAGGAAGACAGCGATGGTGATGAGGAAGATGATCACACCGACGTGACTGATCTTTTCCTCTTGGTGGGGCGTCATCCTCTTTGAGTACAGGTCTTTGAAACTGTAGTGGCAAATCCTTTGCGTGGAGCCAGAGGTTACCAGCACTTAACTCCCTCATGGTGTAATTCATATGTGGTTTTTACAGAGGGAGACAGACCTACCCGCATTGGTCTCCCTGTCAGCACTTCCTGCGGGAACACACCGTGTGATCTTCCTTGCATTCCCAGTTTGGTTTCAGCCATGGTTTTAGCTAGTTTATTTTTATCGTTCCATTTGCGCTTTCCACAGCGCCACCATTTTGTGGATGATAAGAGCAATGAAGCCTTACCTGAATCCCCAGATAAGCAGAGAGTTCCTTCAGCACTTGGCTCGTAAAGTGAGTACCATTATCCAAGCTTACCTTCACTCACTGGGAACCCCCAGCGCGGAATGATTTTTATCAGTAGTGCTTTTGCCACGGCACAGGCATCATTGTTTTTACACGGGAACACTTCAATCCATTTCGAAAACATGCCAATTATCACTAAACAATATTTTTGACAGGGCATCAGCTGTATAAAGTCCATCATAAGATGCTCGAAAGGAAAACTTGGAGTAGGATGGGAGGAGCTGGCAGTAGTAACACCTTTCCCTGCGTTGTTTTGAGCACAAATAACACATTTTTTACAAATTTTTTCATCAAATACTGTAAAGCCTGGGATTTCGTAATGTTTACTCAACTCTCTAACTATCCCCCCTTTTGACACATGGTCTTTACCATGAGTTAAAATTAGCAAAGTAATGAAAAATGGCCTAATAGTTTGGCCTAATTGGCCTAATGCCAAATGTCTTTGTCACAATAACCTTTGGCTTTCCACAACAAACAGTTCAGCTTGGGATGCCTGTTTTTGGAGGGAAACAAGGTCATTAAGGAAATCTGTGTCCCCCTCATCTGTGGGAGAGACAACCATTGTTAGAACATGAGCAGTGTCAGATTTGGCGGCTGCATCGGCTCGGGAGTTTCCTTTAGAAATGGGGTCAGAGGCATTAGTGTGAGCAGCACATTTACAAATAGCAATTTGAGCTGGGAGTGATGGCATTTAAAGGTTCTATACAAGGTCAGCATTAGCAATGAATTTCCCAGCGGAGGTTAAGAAACCTTGGTGGTATGAACAACACCAAATGCATTACGACTGTCAGTATAAATATAGCAGTATAAATATAAATACATATTTCATTGAATCTTCACTATATTTGGTACATACCATATTTAGATGACCCACAAGACTTATGAGTTTGTTTTTTGATATCGCTTACTGTTTGTCTGTAATTGTCTGTAATTGGTTACCAAACTTTTGAAGCTGTGGCTTGATCCACTTAACGGGCCGTAACTCAACAACAACAAATTCTGAATTGGATTGCAACCAATTTGGGAACATTGTACATACCACATTACATATGTGTGCAACATTTTATACAATTCTACCCACAGGGAGCTCTACAGCACAATATAACATGATATTTCTACATTTCTGTTGTCTTTAATAAGATGAAACTTGGTACACAGCTTCACCATAAGCATGACATATTGAAGCAAGGCACCTATAGCTCCACCTTGTGGCCATTAATAAAACACAACCATATCTCTTGAACGCATTATTCAATTCCCACAAACTTTGGATGGTATCTTTAGACGTGATTCACCAACACTTCTTGCTGGGACTCTTTCAGAAGCTGGGCCGGCGAGCAGCAGCAGATGCAGCAATCTTCTTCAGGAAATGCAAATATATCTAGTTAATTACAATAATCCAAATATTAATGTTATAAATGTACTAATTCATTGGCAAAAACACACCTACATGTATGAAAAAAACAAACATACAAGAAAACACTTAATAGCACATAAACTACAATTTTATTGAGCATGAAAATAATAAACATAAATGACATTAACTGTAGGTCTGGCACTTCATGGTGATGAAGCTCAAACCCAGGATTATTAGCCTGCACACTGCAGTAGTGCAGTGCACAAAAGTAGACTGAACACAAATGACTCAATACACCTCCTTGGCAAAGGTCTGCCCTCTACTGAATGCATTTTCTAGTTTTCTATTTAGTCAAATTAGATTTTAAAATGACAATTAATGAGAACAGGTTCTCAAAAGTAGTTTATCATTTATATAGGCTATCAAACTGAAAACTGAAATATTAAAGTATTGAAACATGAGCATAATTTACACAATACCATAACATTATTAACTCAAACAGATGCCAGCAGAATCGGCCACCACCAAGTTGAGGCAGCCTTCTCTTCCAGCTATATTTGAAAACCACAGAACGTATGATAAAGACTCAAAAGATGCAAAAAGATTGAACAAATGAGGCCCTATCAAATCTACTTAAATTTTTTCCAGATTCCGTTGTTTCCAAAATTAAAATTTTTCTGAATTCTGTGTTTTATGATTTAAGCACATTTTGTCATCAGAAACAGTGGTAGATGAATAAAATTTCAACAATTTAATAAGAAACTATTAAAAATTTTATGAATATCAGTTTAACACAACATTGCACTATTTATTCTCAAATAAAGTGCTTCAATACTGTAGTTATAAAACAAAATATTCCATCCTTTTGTAAAAGAAAGTGCTTCACATCTGAGTTTCACATTATAAATTCGAAGTTTTTTGGAAGACATGGGCCACATTGAGGACCGCCTACTCAGCTGACGTCCTCTGCATACGTGGAAGTGCAGACTCATTTGCACAGAAACACAATAAAGACTTGGCGTCGTGCTTAGAATGGTAGAGAAAACCCTGATTTTTAAAAATTGCATCCACATTTTGGCAAATTCCACAATATTCCGCATTTTACAGTTGATTCCATTTTTATCGTCAAATTCCCCGATTCCATCCACGTTTTCTGCATCGTGGAAATCATAGGGCCCTAAACAAAGCAGTGAGTTTATCTGTCTTGATCAGGTACCAATATTTACAGTTGAGAAAAGGGGATTCTTGTGCAACAGTTGAACAGAAAATATGACTTGCCTGGGAGAAATTATTTAATATATAATGAAATCCCAAAGCTCTACACTGAGACCAGGAATGTTATTCAGGCACAACTCACACACAGTCTTTCTTCACTTGTACCACTGACATCTGGGCAAGCAGGGCAGTCACATGGCGGTCACAATCCAGTATATAACTGAATCCTGGGAAACACAGTCCTGGTGTTGAGGATGTTCAGCTTTACATTCAGTGGCAGTGGCACCTGATGCCTAAAGACTCAAGCCCCTTTTACACAGAGGATTCCGCAATAATGCCGCAAAGACGGCCTGTCAATATCCCATCAGCTTTGCCTTTTTACACAGAACCAAGCAAAGACGGAAATTTGCCCCCCCATGTGTGCGTTTAGACAGCGTGCCGCAAAGACGGCTTTCCGGAATCAACGGGGGAGTGATCATGGCGCATGACGTACACAACAGCGTCGGCCCATAGTGTGACGTATAACATGCGTCGGCCAGCGACACAAACATTACAGCTCCTCTACAATGGCGGGCAAACTGAATTTTGAGGTCCTTTTGTTAGCTGTGCAGATTTATACAACCCTTCAAACGCAAGCGAAGTTGTGCAATCTCACACATCATGCAGCGTACAATGGCAAATTTGTCCGAGCAACATGTTTGTGCGATCAGAAACACGCTGGAGGAAAAACTGAAGACGAGTGGGAAGCGGTTCGAGGCAGAAAGGCGTGCGGACCTTAGACGCCGTCGACAGAGACGTTTGGTTCTTCTTCAATTCACGCAGGTCTCGGAAAGAAGAATGTGGAGGAGAGAGAGACCACAAGGGCCCGTGTTCTGGTGTAATGTCCTCAACAATTTTGATGAAGATGAGTGGCGGAGTAATTTCCGTATGTCACGGAACACTTTTGATTTTGTATTGGAGTGCATTGAGCCACACCTGAGGCACAAGACAACAAACCGGCGTCAGCCACTGGAACCTCGGCTCAGACTCGCTGTTGCTTTGTGGTGGTATGCTACCCTATGCGAATATCGATCCATATGTTGTATTTTTGGTGTCGGTGCCGCCACTGTCTGTGTGTTGTTACGCCAAATTACTGCAGCATTAAATAGGGCCCTTTTTAAACGTTTTGTCAAGCTGCAATGGACAGATTTTCCGACTGGGGGTATCCAATGTGTGCTGGTGCCATAGATGGCACACATATTCCCATCACCGCCCCCCATGACGACGCTCAAGCCTACTACAATCGGAAGAGGTGGCACTCCATTGTTCTCCAAGCTGTTGTTGACCACAACTGCTGGTAAGGATCACGGCCTGCCTTCCAATTGTTTGTTTTTAACAATTAATGTTTCATATGTCGATCTATACACTGTATTTTTGTTGTTCCACCTTCACACCTTTTGCCAACCCGCCAATCTACAGAAAGGCTGAAGAGCAAAGTGGGTACCTCTTCCCATGTGAAGTAAGTATAGTAGATACTGTATAGAGTGTATACCCCATTTCACAGCAATATCTATGTAGATCACACAGCCTATCCAGTTTACTTGTCACATGTTATCAGATGTCTCATATTCATATTATGGAAACATAAAGCAAATTTTATGGCTGAGCTGGTGTATTGGACTACATTTGATTGGACAGGTGTGCCTAATCCGAATATACATATATGATGAACAGGGACAAAGAACATTTAATCGAATACTGTACTTAGGTTCTATTTTAAGGTACGTGTACTTTACTAGAGCAATTCCGTTTGACACTACTTTATACTTCCACTCCACTACATTCCAGAGGGAAATGTTGTTCTTCATACTCCACTACATTTTTGTGGCAGCTTCTGTAGCTTTTCAGATGATGATCTGACACAACGGAAAATATAACAGGCTTTTAAAATACACCACATTGCTAAAGATTAAACCAGTGGTTTCCAACCTTTTTGTCTTTCGACATCTTACAAAAAGATATATAAATATATATAACATGGAAATGCTTCTACTGCACGGTGGAAGATGATTATTTGTGATCTCAGAGGTTGCATACAGCGCTTTTACATCTACATTGCACTGCCCACAGAAATCCATAACTGTTGATGGAGTGGAAATCCCCATGCATATAATCGGAGACCCAGATTATCCCCTCCGGAAGTGGCTAATGAAGGGGTTCACCAACCACTCAACAGACGACACCGAAGCTTTAACTACAATTTAAGCTCAGCAAGGATGGTAGTCGAAAATGCTTTCGGACATCTTGGAGGTGCCTGGCCAAGCAGAATGATATTGCTATATTGCTGTTGTGTTCTACGCAATGTATGCAAGATTAACAAAGAACACTTCTTGCCAGAGTGGAACATCGAGCAACCCCATCTCCCTGATCCTGACAGAGTTGCTTATCAGGGTGCACAAGCACATGGTCACCAAGCTGTCCGTGAAGCAATTATGTCCATTTTGTAAGCTATTTTGACTTATTTTGTAGTCTAATTTATGTGTCCATCCTGTCATGTGTTGGTCCACTGTCATCTTAACACAATAAAATGATTTGACCACAGAATGAAAGCAATGTGTATTTTATGTTTTTTTATTGTAAACATCACACACCTACTTAGACATGCATAGAAAATGGTATAAAGAAAATATGTATAAAATGTGCAAAGGTACAACACTGTATATCGGTTAAGTACAATCAATCCAGTTGCTGGAGGAAGGAAGAAGGTGGATCGAAAGAATTATATGAATCATCCCTGTGGTGGAGGCTGTTATTGTACTGAGGCGGCACTGGTGGGGAAGAATAAAACTGCGTTGGGGGTGCAGAAGCGCCATGATGGCATGTAGTTTGGCGCTGTGGTGCGGGAGCAGACATACGTAACATCAGGTCCCGCAGAAGTGAGGCCTGATTCCGCAACTCACGCTGAGTGTCTCTAAACATGTCACGGAAGATATTAAGCTGCTCTGCCCACTCCCGTTTGTCAGCATCCCGTGCCTCTCTCTCGGCCTCCCGTGCCTCTCTCCTCAGCTGCTCTTCATGGACCTTTTGTCTCTCATCATGAAGGCGAGCCCTCTCCTCATCATCACGGTCCATTGTGAGCAACATGTTCTTTATTTTTACCTGGTTGATCGTGAGTTGCAGATTCGCCGTTTCCACGGGTGGCGTCCATGTCCCAGCCGTTAGCGTCTCCAGTGTCTGTACCGGTGTCTGTACTGCTGCTGCAGGCGGTAGGAGGAGGAGGACACGCGGGACCGGTCTCGGCAGGAGCTGGCTCCTCCATGTTGCTCATTAGAGAAACTGGGTTTGCAGAGTGGCTGGTCCCCCAAATCGAATGGCACAAATCGAAATATGGCCATTCCAACCGTCCGGTACCTGGTGGTATTTTCTGTGCAAGCACTTCAGTTTGCTTGTCACCTGCGACTTGTCCCGAGCAAAGCCGTGCTCTTGGAGCTCTTTTGCCAGTTTCTCTAATAATGGGCCACCCTTTACCATCCCTGATATATGCGGTTTATTTCATCCTCTGCTCGCAGGGTTAGGAGCTCCCGGACCTCGCTGTCTCCCCAATTTCCAGACATTTCCGGCTGTTGTCTTCTTTTTTCAGTGTAACGGCGGATGGCAACCAGCGTTTCGACTGTAGTAGTAATGCTGTGGCGGGTCGCACAACTTACATGTCATCAAAACATCACATGCCACACCCCCTTTTCCGGCTTGCCGAAATCTGCAGAAATCTGATGAAGCTCCACTACAGCCAAAGAAGCAGGTCAAAGCAGCAGAGCAGCAGCTCTGCTGCAGAAAAACAGACTTGAAAAGCCTACTTTCCACCATAAAGCCACCCTGGCATCTCTTGCACATTTTGCCAAACAGTACCTATGCATTCCAGCCTCAAGGTGCACTTCAGAACGAGTATTCAGCACATCAAGTTCAAAGTGTTTTATTGTCAAATGTACAGTACAACACAAGGTCATTCTGGACAATGAAATTCTTGTGGCAGGGCAAGCAACAACTACGTAGTAGCACAAACAGATAGGACTTTAAGTACAACAAAGACTGTAAGTACAACGTACAAGTAGAGGTCACATATAAAGCTCCCTTATTGTTCACATCAGGCATTATCTGCAGTCCTAGACTCATTAGGCTGACTGAGGAGTACATTGACACACTTGTTTTCCTGGCTAAGAACCTTGAAGTGCCCAAAGAACCGTCCAGAAAATAAGTCCGAGAGAATAAGAGAGAAAAAAGAGAAAAGAAAATGTTCTGCTTTTCACATGTCACAAAAATCTTTCTATTGTGAACCAATTTTTATTTTTTAAACATAACTATAAAGCTCAGCAGCTGCAACAGAATAATTTTATTTTTGTTAAATCATGTTTAATAGCTATATAGCTCAGCAGCTGTGACAAAATATATTTTAATTAATTTATTTTAATTTTTTAAGTTTAAACAGTTCACGTTCCCGCTCCGCCTCAGCAGACAGCAAACTTTGAGATCAGTACACCTGTAGGTCTTATCATGATAAGTTGCTGACTGATAGTTGCTCACCATAGGCCTGTGTGGTGACATGTGATAATTTTTTTTTTTTTAATAAAGGGGAGGAAATTTCCCTTTCCATGTGTTTTTCATAGCGTCTTAGACATTGTATTGGTTTTTTTTTAATTACCGTATTTTCCGCACTATAGGGCGCACTGGATTATAAGGCGCACTGTCAATGAATGGTCTATTTTCGATCTTTTTTCATATATAAAGCGCACCGGACTATAAGGCGCATTAAGCGAAACAAAACAGTCAGATAAGTCAGTCAGTCAAACCTTATTAAACCTTATTGTTCACAATAACTCTCAACATTGTTCAAACGTTAATGAGCGTATTCACAATAACTCTCAAAATTGTTCAGTTATCACACGTAAAATACAACACAATACACTCCCTTTTTCAGTTCATTCCTCGTCCACAAATCCCTCAAATTCTTCATCTTCAGTGTCCGAGTTTAACAGTCGGGCGATTACGGCATCCGGCCCGGATCCCTCTCGTCATTATCCGAGTCGGTGTCGTTGCCGTTACCTGGCGGTTCAGTGATGATTCCGGCCTTCGTGAAAGCTCGGACCACGGTCGAGACCGATACCTTAGTCCGGGCATCCACGATCCATTGGCAGATAGTGGCGTAAGTCGCCCGGCGCCGTCTCCCCTCTCGCTTTGTTCCCTCGGAAACTCTGTGTGGTCTTCTTCACTTGGCGCGGGTCATCTTCTTGCTTCCTCCGCTTCCGTACCATTGATTCATTAATGT
>OMKR01050111.1:0-12215 GCA_900302355.1 Cyttopsis rosea | reverse complement strand
AGGGTCTTCCAGGGAAACCAGGTTTTACAGGTTCACCAGGCTACCCAGTAAGTAGTATTATCCATAATAACTCCTACTATATCGCACTAACTCTTACTATATCATACTGCGTCCTAATATATCATACTACATCCTAATATATCCCACTATATCACACTAACTCTTACTATATCATACTGCGTCCTAATATATCATACTACATCCTAATATATCCCACTATATCACACTAACTCTTACTATATCATACTACATCCTAATATACCCCACTATATCACACTAACTCTTACTATATCATACTACATCCTAATATATCCCACTATATCACACTAACTCTTACTATATCATACTGCGTCCTAATATATCATACTACATCCTAATATATCCCACTATATCGCACTAACTCTTACTATATAATACTACATCCTAACACAGGTGCAGCTCAAAAAATTAGAATATTGTGAAAAAGTTCAGTATCTTTTGTATATATTCTAGACTCATTACATGTAAACCACAGTATTTTGAACATTTCTTTATTTTAATTTAGATAATTATGGCTCACAGCTCATGAAATCCCAAAATCCAGTATCTCTAAATATTAGAATATTTCACAGAGGGCCACAGAGATATCAATCAAGGACCCCTGGACACGCCCACACAGTCCTGAGAAGAGCTCAAATCAGCTAATTAACACCTGCAAAGAGCCTTTAATCTCTCAGTCTGGTTCAGCAAACACAACCACAATCATGGAAAAAACTGCTGACTTTTGTCCAGAAGACAGTCATTGGCACCCTCCACAAGGAGGGTAAGCCACAGAAGGTCATTGCTGAAAGGGCTGGCTGTGCGCAGAGTGCTGTATCAAAGCATATTTATGGAAAGTTGACTGGAAGGGAAAGGTGCACAAGCAACAGGGATGACCGCAGCCTTGAGAGAATTGTCAAGCAAAGGCGATTCAAGAACGTGGGGGAGCTTCACAAGGAGTGGACTGAGGCTGGAGTCAGTGCATCAAGAGCCACCACACACAGACGTGTCCAGGAAATTGGCTACAAGTGTCGCACTCCTAGTGTCAAGCCACTCCTGAATCAGAGACAACGTCAGAAGCGTCTTACCCGGGCTAAGGAGAAAATGAACTGGACCGTTGCTCGGTGGTCCAAAGTCCTCTTTTCAGATTAAAGTAAATTTTGCATTTCATTTGGAAATCAAGGTCCCAGAGTCTGGAGGAACAGTGGAGAGGCACAGAATCCAAGTTGCTTTCCAGTGTGAAGTTTCCACAGTCAGTGATGATTTGGGTGCCATGTCATCTGCTGGTGCTGGTCCACTGTGTCTTATCAAGTCCAAAGTCAACGCAGCCGTACCAGGAGATTTTGGAGATTGTCAAGAGGAAGATGAGACACACCAGACCCGACAATAGAGACGAGCTGAAGGCCGCTATCAAAGCAAGCTGGGCTTCCATGACCCCTCAGCAGTACCACAGGCTGATCGCCTCCATGCCACTCCGCATTGATGCAGTAATTCGTGCAAAGGGAGCCCCAACCAAGTATTGAGTGCATAAAAGAACATACTTTTCAGAGGTTCGATATTTCTGTATTATAAATCCTTTTTTTATTGATCTTTTGAAATATTGTAATATTTTGAGATACTGGATTTTGGGTTTTCATGAGCTATAAGGTGAAATTATCAAAATTCTAATAAAGCAATGCTTGAAATACTCTGGTTTATATTCTATCTATTCTATTCTATTCTATTATACACTATCATTCTAACTTCTACTATGCCAACTAAACACTGCTGTTATTGGCTACATCCTTCTCCATCACCTATAGCCTGCATAGTAGTACATTATGACAACTCCTACTCTATCAAACTACATCCTACATGGGTCCCTTGTCCAGTAGAGGTACCCATCCCTACATTGCCGTGTAAACAGTGTTGTATGAAAACACTCTCACACTAAGTACTGTAACTTTATTTCCGTGTTGCTCAGTTTTCTACTCATATTGTGTGTTTTCCTCCAGGGCATCCCCGGCAGTGAAGGGCCTATGGGCCGACCGGGATTCCCAGGATGCAACGGGACAAAGGTTCTGTTGACGTTTTGGTCTAAACTTTGTTGCTGCATGAAGCAACTGTTCAGCTAAACTCAATTCTAAATGCTATTCACTGAATTCAATTCAATTCAAAATGCAACATTTGTCAACCACACGTTATTTATCACTCTGCCAGTGACACCATTCATTAATTTGGTTTAGATTTTTACATTTCTTAAATAAGAAATGGTGGACTAGTAGATTGATTGATTGATTGATTACATATAAGATTGATTGGTTGTTTTTTTTGATTGATTGATTGATTGATTGATTGCAGGGGGAAATTGGCTATCCAGGTCTCCCAGGAGTTCCAGGTCATGTCGGGTTGCCAGTAAGTTTCGCATCCTAACAGTACATGAGATGTTAGCTGTCCGATAACCCACAGCTACGCTAACCTGCTCTCTCTCTGCAGGGAACCTCCGGAATTCAAGGCCCCAAGGTAGGTCACACCATATTCAAAGGTTTGGATGAGTATGATTTGCTATTCCTTGCAAAATAGCGCCATCTATTGTTAGTCTGTATCGTTCAAAATTTAAAGCAACCTTTAAATTTCAATAAATGGTAAGCATTAGCATTTCTTTACACTGGGGTTTGAAGCCTGAAGCTTCATGTCTTCTCTTAACAGGGCGATACCTTCTTCTTCGCTGTTCCTCCAGAGATTAAGGGCAAACGCGGTCCCCCAGGAAAAGATGGCAACGAGGTGAGCAACACTCCCTGTGTCCTGGTCTGCACGCATTGCACATTATCCCTAATAGATATGTAGTGATTTCCTTGTGGGCATGTAGAATATGTACTGTATTCTTTATGGATATTCAATTATGTGCTTAACCTGGAGCTTTAGGGCCATGGGCAGCAGCTTTGCTTCATGCAGCATCTCTTCTGATTGGTGGATTATAGGGGATGCAAGGCCTTCCGGGGACCCCCGGACTTCTAGGGCCCCCAGGAGCCGTGGGAGATGCTGTAAGGTTCCATACATACTCAATTGTTGAAAATCCATGACCAATAGTATAACACAACCTGTAGTCAACCTGTAGTCAAAAAGCTGACCTGAAATCATGTTGTGTGCAGGGAAAGTCAGGCTTACCAGGCGTGGTGGGGGAAAAGGTGAGTTGGACATGTTTTCTGTCTGTCCTCGCTTTAAGTTTACAATTAAAGTTTGCCCTTTCAAAGGATGTGTGTGTTTATTGTATTGACATATTTTGTCATACTGTTTATCGTGATGTTTCCTTTCTCTGTTTTCTTTCCGCCTAACTCTGGGCTTCGTCTTTTAGGGACAGGAAGGAATCAGCCCAGTTCTTCCTGGACCCAGAGGACAGAAGGTAAGGTGACCAATCAACAGTCCTATAGAGGCCTTTCTTTAGGTAACACTGCAGACTTTTTGACATTGACACCACGTTATGAAATATAGTGGTACTTTATAGTGGTAATGTGAAGTTATTGCCAGCCTGCTATTTATGTGTTTTTTTCATTATCCAGGGAAACCGTGGGCCCCCAGGTGCCCCAGGGCAGAAAGGAATAAAACTGTACGCTGAGGGTCCTAAAGAGCTGAAGGTTTGTCTGTCTCTCTGTCTGATTATATACTGATCAATGAGGCCAGATTTACTAATACACAGTGAAACTGCTTTGGGTTTCCACTAGATGGCAGCATTCTGCAATAAATGGACATTTTTTTACTGACACAACCTTTGACATTGAATGTTAAAATATGGAGTAAAAGTTTGTCACCCAAAGTAGTCATAGTGTGGCCAACAGTTGGATGAGCAAAAGGAAACAAAAAGATAAATGGAAAAAACAAACGGTGAATGGAGGAGTGTGAAAGAAATGCCAACTTTATTATAAAAATAACCCAAATCCAAACCAATTTTCACTTGCTGCAGGGAGAGCAGGGAGACATAGGAGACAAGGGCTGTGCAGGGATACCGGTAAGTACCTGTCTGGTTGTCTGCGTGTCTGTCTGTCCCTCCCTCTGCCTATAAGCACCCGTCTACCTGTTTATCTGCCTGTTTGTACCTATCGGTCTGGTGCTGGTACTGGTCCAATATGTCTGCTATGTGGTCTTCTGGTAGTTGGTAGTTATTTGGCCCCTTCTCTGTGCCACCCTCTCTCTCTTTGCTACCATTCGCCCATGGGAGCTGATTGTAGCTGATTGGCAGAACCGAGCATCACACCGGTATATCGTGATTTTCACTTGTGCAAATGTTTTTGTCGGATTCTGGTGCGTGTCCATTGATTCCTAGGCTTTCATCTGGTCAATTCATGCTACGCTCAGTTTTTTTCTGGGAGGCTGCTGTGGTCTGTTGTCAGCTCCATCAGCCACGAAGCACTGGTAGTATGTGATCGTTCTTTCTCCCAGATTTTCTTCCAGCCCAGTTTCAGCTCTTGGTACGTCACTGCATCACAGCAGAGAGTGCCATTTCAATGGATCCTTGGAGAACAGGCCATGTATCCTCTCTGCCTCTGAATCTCAGTCTTTGTTTAGCCGGCTCCGGGACATCCGTTCGGGACATCCCATTGTGTTTCTTCAGCAGCTGGGATCTGCCGCTTATCATTGCTCCATTCTGTGAACGAGCTGGGTCACAAACTCATTTGGCTTCCAGCCTTTGTCTCCAAGGAGGAACCTGTCAACAGGGTCACTGCAGCTTAGGCGGTCAGCAATTCACTGGTGTCGGTTTTGGTGATGGGGATTGTAGGTAATGCTGCATTGACGTTGGTAGTAACTTCTCACTGAGCCAGTCTGGTCCAGACAGATCTTCATCCTCACCCCGGCAGATTGTATGTTGTTTCTCAGTGAGTGTGGATGTTTCTTTCTCACATCCATAGTTCCCACATGTTTCATATGCTTCACATGTCCTCTGCTGTAGCATGTTCTGCTTTCCTCCATGAATGGTTTCCAGTAGCTTCTCACCAGACTGTCCTGGTTCACTACCAGTGAGGTCTGGAAGTTTGGGGTCTAGACCAAGGATCTTTACTTGTTTCTCTGTTTGTTTTTTTGTTTTTTTGTTTTATTTTTCTCTCGGTTTCAGACTGTCTGGTTTTATCTCTCAGGGATTTCCAGGCAGACGAGGTGCGAAAGGAATAAAAGGAGAGCGAGGCGACCCTGGAGCACTGGTAACCACCACCTCTCCTCTCCTGCACTCGTCTCTACCTCTCTACCTCTCTCTCTCCTCTTCTCCTCCTCTCCCCTCCTTTCCTCTCTTCTTCTATCCTCTCCTCTTGTCCTCCTGTCTCCTTTCTTATAAATCAGGAACCTATACCTGTGCTGCCATAAAAACAGTTCTAATTCTTTTTTTTGATGAAAACACTTTTGTGTTTCAGGGTAAACCAGGCAAGGATGGAGCACGTGGCCTGTTTGGAACTCCAGTACGCTAAATATCTAAATATCTTACCTAAAATATGATTAATAGTCTGGTTAGCATTCTGCTTATTGTTTAGAGACATATAAGCATTGTGCTGTGCTTCATTGATGCCTGCCTGCCTCTCTGTAGGGTGAACCAGGTGATCAAGGAATTCTTGGACCTCCCGGAATAGAAGGAGCCAAGGTCAGTACTACACAATACTAGACAGTACTACAACGTACTACAGAGGACAACAGTATCTGTGTATGTTTGTGTGTGTTTTTAGGGTGAACAAGGTGACCAAGGTTTCCCTGGAGATCCTGGAGATGTAAGTTGTTATAAAGTATAATATTACTGTAATACTGTATAATAGTATATTAGTTTGTTAATATTAGTATAATTATATATAGTATAATACAGTACTTCTGATATATACTCCTAATACTACTTATTTAATAGTGCAAACAGTGCAACACTTTTTTATATGAATAAAATATTAACCCTTTAACTTCATAAAAATGGCATAATTGACCCCATATTACTATACTATAAATACAGGCATTATTTTATAAAATACATACTTACTGATGCTAATAATACAAAATTTTGCAACATAATAATAAAATGCTATACAATATTAATGTTATCTTACTGATACTAATATAATACAATAACAATATGAACTTACTATACAAATATGCATAATATTATAAAATATGAATATCATAATATAATATTATATAAGTACTGTATATTAATATAATTATATGCAAACACTGGTGTTTGTATATTACAGTATATGCCTAGATTTACAGAGCTCCTTACTTCCTGTTTACTTCCTGTTTCCAGCTGATTCAGGTCAACAACATCCTGAAAGGCCAGCGTGGACTTCCGGGCCCTTCTGGACCCCCAGCACCTCCTGGAGAGCAGGGTACTGTCAGATAAATACTCAGTATTTACAAGTATTTCCAGGAGTAAAGAGGCAGAGTTCTTGCTTCACTAAACAAACCCAGTAGTAACTGGTATCTTTCCAGTTGTAACTGGTATTTTCCCAGTAACTTTTCTAACTTCTTTTCTTCTTCAGGTTTCATGGGCTTTCCTGGACTGCAGGGCGAGAGAGGTACACTCTCTATTTGCTCTCTCTCTGTCTGCGTATCTACTGTTGTACTATTGAACAGGACATTCATAATGTGTATTATTATCTTGGGATTTGGTTAATTAACTGGATTTACTGTGAGTGCCTACATTCTTTGTTTCAGGTGATGCACCTCCAGGCCCCCCAGGGGTCCCGGGGCCCTCAGGCCTCCCTGGAGCCAAAGGAGACACAGGAGAACCGGCCCCATTTGTGATCGGCCCCCCAGGAGCCACTGGGCTCCTGGGTGACTTCGGGCCAGTAGGAGAGCCAGGGATGCCAGGAATCCCAGGTAGAGCTAGATGCTTTAAAATATATCAACTGGGAAAGACTGACTGAATTCTGTGTGTGTATTGTCTCAGCATGACTCACAGTATGACTCATCGTATTATGATTAAATTGTTCATTGTAAATTGTTAAAGGTCAACAAAAAATATAATCAATTCGAATTCACTCAACTCACAATTAGTTACAATTAGAATTTCAATGAGATGGAATAATTGCCATGCTTCTCTAAAATGTCCACTCAAAGATGGTGATTGCATGGAATTGGGAGGTGGATTGACAGGATATATGTCTGAATGTGTTTAATGTGAATGATTTTGTACAGATTTCTTCCAGGGAGACATCGGCCTTCAGGGGTCCGGAGGGCCCAAGGGCCTGAAAGGAGTACCAGGAAACAGAGGAATACATGGAGAAGAAGGTAAAGAAGAGATCTATCCTGTAGATTATTATTACTATTGATGCTTTCATACATTATTTAGCCGAAACTCAAGGTGGGTGAAATACATTGCCTAGAAATACGTATTAGTTTTAACATTAACTATTTGCTGAAATAATAACATTTTGAGAAATGAAAGTTGTTCTGAGTGATGGCTGGGCGGCAGTGGGTTGAAATCTGCCTTCAACACGCTTCGTTTAAGTACTACCTTTCTGCCCAAACCCTCGATGAGTCCAAAAACCTCTCAACCAAAAAGTGACATGCCAAACCTTTTGTTTGAGCCAAATATTAATGGAGGCATGTTAAATGGACCAGGCTTCACATGCAGCCGTTTTGTTTTTTTGTTTTGTTTGAGACTTCAGATTGATACTTGTCCACACAGCTGAATGTTGGAGTGTGAAACGTAGTCATAGCACTGCCAGGTTGTTTAGAAGGACTTGGAGTGGAACAACGTTACCACGGCAACCAGAGGATGGTTGAGCTGGTCATGACGTTACCTTGCCAGATTGCCTCAGTGCACGTTACCTTTTGACAAAACAGGAATCTGATAAGGACCAACAGGAAGAACCTTTCTTAATAAGACAGAACTGTAATGAGAGGTTTTGATGTGATGTATGACTTTATATAATTGATTATTATATTACATTGATTGATTTATTATTGACTGTCCATTGTGTTAGGTGAGAAGGGGGATGTTTGTGAACTGTGTCCTCGTGCTGTTGTTGCACCGGGACCCTCAGGACCCCCTGGAGTGCCTGGTACCTCAGGTGAAACAGGTATCTCACCTATGACCTTCAACCTCAAATTTCCTCTGACAACATAATCATTAAACTGAATGAAAAAAACACTCAATGAAACTGGGAATAATTTGCTATCAACAACAAAACAGTCTTTTGTCAGAGAGACAATCCTCCCAGCGATATTGCCGTAGAACTGGGTGTTTTTGAAGAAGGTAAATTAATGAATATTGCCGTTTTCTCCAGGTCCTGTCGGCCTCTCCGGAAGTCAAGGTGACAGAGGACATAAAGGCCTTCCAGGACCTCGAGGTCCTCAGGTCAGCTCTCCTGCCAAAACCAAGCTTAGTTCACAGCGTTCATCAGTAGCTTTCATATTATATTATATTATATTATTATATTGTGATTATTATTATTGTGACTCTTTTTAAGTCTCTTGTCGGGTTCTGGCAGAGATGGACCAGGAGGCAGGTAGAATAGAAACAGGACATTTATTGCAACAGACACTTAAGTCTATTCAGACGAACACAAACTTCACAATTATATGTGGGCACTTGCTGCTACATCACCATGCTCTGGAATGGGATCCAGCCTTGCTGTCAGGAGAGAGAGAGGGAGAGGTGAAAACACAGCAGATTTTAATCCCTCTGCTATTTACCTCATCTCCTGCAGGTGCGTCCCCTTTCGGTTGCCAGTGCTGGCTCTCTCCACCTGCAGATGGCGCCAAAACCACTCCCCACTGCCACAATTATATTATATTATATTATATTATATTATATTATATCTGTCTCACTGTGTCATGTTATGTTGATGGTTGATTAAAAGTTCATATTTTTCCCAAAATGGTTGGCACATCTTTAAAGGATCTTGATACAACTTTTGTGTCAAGTTAACAGGATCCCTCAAGACCTCTGTGATATGTGAATTAAATAATAATTTTGAGCATTCCTCATGGAAAATCTATCTGGAAGCGTCCAAATAATGTCCAGCCTGTCTGTCCGTCATGGCTGCAACTTTAGGGCCAGTTTGGCGTACCAGGACTGATGGGCCCCCCAGGACCCAAAGGCGAGATAGGTTTTATGGATGGACAAGGGCAAAAAGGTGATGCAGGAAACCCGGGACCACCTGGAGAGCCGGGTTTCAATGGCACCAATGGGGTCCCTGGACTTCCTGGAGTGAAAGGAATTCTGGGATTAAAAGGAAATCCTGTGAGTATCAGCAGTGGGTTCTGTCTGTATATTAGCTGATTTACCCTTTTCTCCATATTTGTTTCTATGTGATGTATTTAACTCATTAAAATATCACTGGAATTCTGTCTAATTGTTGGATTTTTACTCTGTCGTGGAGGGACCCCTGGGGCCCAAGGGAGAGCAGGGTCTGGCTGGAAGGGACGGTCCCAGTGGACGACTAGGACAGCCAGGCACACAGGGGGCCTCTGGCATTGGACTTCCAGGACCCCCAGGGCCAAAGGGAGGTCTGGGGGTAGTCGGACCACGAGGGGTTCCTGGAGAGCCAGGTGAGCTCTGGTTGGACTGGGCAGCTCCACCAGTAGCCAAATCTAGATCTATTTATCGCTTGTCTATATATTTTTCTATAATTTCAGGGGAAAAGGGGTCACCCGGTCGAACGGTAACCACCTCTGGAGATCCAGGAGTGAAGGGATCGAAAGGGTTCTATGGCAACCCTGGACCCGCAGGTTAGACCAAGGAATTCTGGGAGAAAATAAATCTCACAATGTATTATTTATACTCTGCTCTATCTTCTCTGTTGCTTCTAATCTACGTAGATATTAATTTATATTTTTTTCATCATTGTGATTATGCTCCTTCTCCTTCCCAGGGACCACTGGACTCTATGGCTTCCCTGGTTTCCCCGGCCTGGCTGGACCAAAGGGGGCCCGTGGCTTCTCCATTCAGGGACCCCCAGGAGAGACTGGGCCTAAAGGTAAGCAGGACCCTGCACATTAAAACCTCAATAACAAATTCTACAAACACATTTGTGTTGCCGTTTTATAGAATTGAATCTAAATCGTGAGTTAGCACTGTAGTCTTCCATAATTAAGTCAGTCAGTCGTATGCTGATGTGCAGGGATGGGAATTAACAGGGAGCATCCCATTTCATATTACAATAATAACTTGCTTGCATATTAAGACGGATTATGATCCTTGTAGTATTTAATTGGGTGAGTAATATAAGATAACTTGAAATTGAAATCTCATGCCTGGCTTGTTAAAAACCCTTTTAGTGGTTCCCCCTAAATCAGTTAGTATATTCCTCACTTTGAGGGACAGCTCTTGTTATTGCATTTTGTAGAGATTATAGAGATTTAACATAAACAGAGATTCCACCTCCATCTGGTTAACAAGTTATTTTTTGTGTCGAATTTCCTTTGAATGTGACTCAGCCATTGAATCATTAAGATTCAGGGAATAAAGTGATTTTTTTTCTACCACCTTCAGGAGATCAAGGGCCTCCTGGAGCTCCTGGTTCACCCGGTTTTGGGACCAGAGGACGAGCGGGGCCCTCAGGAGCCCCAGGGACACCAGGATCCAAGGTAGGATGAGAATGTGTGAAACAAATTATGGTCATTGTGTCGATAGATGAATAGATAGATAGATCAGTAGTATCGGTGTTTCAATGGCAACACAGTGTTGTATCAGTGTTCTCTACATTAAGGGCTCTTCAGGTGTTGGACTCTTGGGACAGCCGGGCCATCCTGGAGCCCTGGGGGAGGACGGGTCCGTGGGGCTAAGTGGGGACTCAGGACACCCTGGGCAGAGCGGAGAACCAGGCCCCCCTGGGAGGGAAGGGCCCCCAGGGGCTAGAGGTAACAGCAGGGAAGCCATATTAGCCAGCATTATGAAGCATATATAACAAAATATCCACTTAAGAATTTAAAATCACATGCTACTGAATCCATTTTAGTTGAACTACACAGTAAATTAAATTACAATATCAAACTAAAGCTCTATTTCTGTTGTTATTTCATGTTGATACCAATAAAAGATTATTGGCCTCTAAGTATCTTCTTCTGCCTTGAGGGTGTCGCGGTGCGGACGGGCTGCCGGGTCCGGCCGGCGCTATAGTACCGTGTGCTCCTGGACCCGGAGGATCAGAAGGAGCTCCAGGGGAAAGAGGCTTCATTGGATTTATAGGTACACTCAGAGATGTACCTGTTGTCTAAAGCTCCTTATTCACCTCTGTGAAGGCCCACCATCCCCTTTAGTCAACCTTTCTTTTTTTCCATACCAGAAATAGCCAATCAAGTACAGTTGTAATGTGACGGAACTGCGGTTGTCAATAAATACACATTTCCTAAAACAATCTCAGTTTCATACACATTAAGATGCCACAGTGGTAATTAAATAAATAAACTGCCTCACTGCTGGTTCTTCTAATAGGTGGCGTGTCTTCAAGATGTTACTGATCGTAGTCGTAAAATGTCAGTTCTATTGATTTTAGTATTTAGTATTTAATTTAATGTAATCTTAATCATTGAATTGTTTTTGTAAAGTACTCTCTAAAATGCTAATACATTATCTAGAAAAATTAAGTAAATATACATGTCCTGTGTCATTTCAGGGCCCAGGGGCCAGAAGGGTCTTCCAGGGGATCCTGGCCTACCGGGTGAAGGGGCCCCTGGCTCGCGGGGGCCAGACGGACTCCCAGGGTTTGATGGAACTCCAGGGAACACAGGGGCCTCCGGCCTGCAGGGTTTTAGTGGGAAGGACGGTCAGCCTGGAGGACCTGGTGAGACTCACTGTCCTCAGAGACACCCAGCACATGGCATTTATAGATGTATCATTTACATTAAGGTATATTGGATTTCATTTCTGGATGTGTTTTGCACCAGGTATCAGAGGAGACATGGGGCCTCCAGGGGACTTTGGAGCCCTAGGGGCTGATGGGAAAACAGGACCTGAGGGACAGCATGGAGCAAAAGGTATGATCTATCTATCTATCTATCTGTCTGTCTGTCTGTCTGTCTGTCTGTCTGTCTGTCTGTCTGTCTGTCTGTCTGTCTATCTATCTATCTATCTATCTATCTATCTATCTATCTATCTATCTATCTCTTGCAGGGCTTCTGGGTATAGATGGAGTTCGGGGCCCTCAGGGGCTTCCGGGGGCCCCTGGAGATGCTGGGCAGCCTGGACCGAAAGGAAGTGATGTCACAGTCCAGATGTTTGGGGATCCTGGAGATTCTGCTCCACA
>OMKR01050109.1:6052-19890 GCA_900302355.1 Cyttopsis rosea | reverse complement strand
TTACAATCTATTTTTTAACTATTAAATTAAATTAAATATATATATATATATTTTTTTTTAAGTCACCAAATTTCCAATTTCCTTTTATTCCACTATATTTAAAAGCAAATGTCTATACTTCTTTACTCTGTTACATTTCTAACACAGTCGCACTACTTTAGTTTTTTAATAAAAACAAACAAACAAATCTGTATTTATATTTGCATATATTAGTTAATTTGACACAAATCTATGGTGTTTTTTGTCAATTGTAATCTGCAGAAAAAATGTACAGCATCACTTTCTGCAGTATTATATTATTATATAGTATTATTATGTGTTATATCAGGGGACTGGATATGTCAAGTACTTTTACTTTAAGAACATTAAGAGCAAGTACTTTTACTTTACTTTTACTTTACTTTTACTTTACTTTTACTTTACTTTTACTTTACTTTTACTTTTACTTTTAGTTAAGTAGAAATATCAATGTGGTATTTTCACTTTTACGAGAGTAGTTTTGTGTTTTGGGTATTTTTACTGAAGTAAAAGGTCTGAGTACTTCTGCCACCGCTGGCATAGAGTGTTGTATTACTGTACTAAATGTCTTTCCCTCTTGAATATAACGCAGGCTTGGTTCTGCTGCTTGATGATGCTAATTCAGAAGAGGCTGAAGGACTGAGAGCCTGTGGTGTCTCACTTGTCAAATCCTAAATTGAATTTGATTTTGGGCATGGCCTTCTCCATTTCCTCCTGGTAACCAGTGTCCATGGGAGCGACGGGAGTGTCCAGGCTGCCCATGCCCATGGCCGAGGCCAGGTGGCCCTTCCTCTGCGCTTTGTCCTGCGCCCGCTCCTTCTCCGTCCTGTCATCCGTCTCCAGGAGGAAGCTGGACGTCCCCGGCGGGCTCTGGGACCTTTTCATCCTGTCCTCCGGCTCTGGATGTAGGAGACACAAGTTAAAGCGGAACTTTGCACGGAACCTTCATACATTTAACTCAGGGACAGTGCAGGGGGGTATTTTGACATTTTGATCCATGGGTTCCCAATATGTGGTCCGCGGCCCCAATAGAGGTCTTCAAAGCCGGGATTCCTTGCAGCAAAAAGTATTTTTTTTTTAAATTGTATAAATGTTTTATTTTGCTGTGGACCCCCAGCAATTATTTTGAGCACCCCTAGGGGGCTGCGGCCTGCAGAAAAATAAAATAACAAAAATATATATAGGCCTTGTTGGAGAAAATCTGCTGCGTGGTGGTGAGGTGAATCCTGCTTCGCTATCGGGAAATAGACTGAGATTCTTTTTAACGTAATTATATTCTGCAGAATAAGAGAGGAATACAGTTGCACTTTAAAAGCAGTGAATGCATGGTATAGTCTGATTTCTCCTCTGCTGGAGACAGTCTTTATACTGACAAAAGGTTGGGTGTCATTCTGAGAGTACGCCCCCTAGTCACATGTCTTGTTCTTTATACAATGATCATCAGTTTGACGCGTTCACAGTCCACAATCCCCATTGTGCATGAGCATGATGATTATATCAGATAAAACAGGTACGTCTGTCTCTAAGGCTATGTTCACACTGCAGACAAAAGTGGCCCAAATCCAATTTTTTTGTTCATATATGACCCAGATCTGTTTTGTCATGTCATTGAGTAATTCATAATCAGAATAGTCTAATTATTAGTTTGAATAATAATTTCAATAATCGATAGATAATTCGACTTTCAAAATAGTCGTTAATTGCAGCTCTAGTTGGACGTGATGCTGCGTTCTCAGAACTCGGAAAACTGTAATTCGGGTTCCACCCCGCCAGCTACCACCACATGTATATTTCAGACCTATGGGAAAACCTGACATTTGTTAATTTATTATTTGGTGTCTATGTTTTATGTTTAATGACTTTTTCAAACTATGCATAAGAATCAGTGTCTGTCTTTCTGTCCTTCTGTATGTCCTTCGATTATCTCAACAACCTTTCATCAGAGCTACTTCACACTTGTGCGCTTGTCCCCGTGCGTATTGCTGGGGACCCAAAGATGTGCAATGCAAAATTTGGTGCTCTTTGGACACGCGTAACATTAATAAACTTTGAATAGTTTGGGTTAGCGTTACTACTTCAGGAATGTGGAATCCGGATCTATCGGGATGTCACAAAGAAGAAAGAAGAATTGTTTAATACGGCAAATGCACCAGTGTATGCTCGAATAGGTGATGAGATATGTGTCACACTTTTCATACCACAGTTTGCCAATGTTACGTTGTGGCGTAGCAAACCCACACACGGCTGCAAAGGCCGCCCGATCATAGAATTACACTGTAACCAGGCCGGAACGAATAAACTTCTGAGGTCAAAACACACACCAGAATAGAGAGCCAGAGCAGACTCGTCCATTGGACTTTAACGAAGGGCCGACTACCCTGGACCCTGTGTATTGCTGCCTGCAGCTATATTGTTATTATTATTATAAACATGGCCATTTATTAGAAGAAGATAAAGTGTGTACAACCTTTTTGTTTTGGTCCTTGCCAGAGCTCAGTCTACCAAGGAGGCCTTATCATAAAACAGTTTGGGAACATTTGTTCAATCTACGGTCTTTCACTCGTATCATAGATTTCACCGTATTGTCACACACAATGTTGCGATCTAAACTATGAACTACTAACTAATATTTTCTCTTTCATTCCATTGAAGAAAAAAAAGGTTTCCTGGTCTTTAAGGGCATGCCGACGTATGACGTGACATGTGACCGTCTCTCCAAGTGACTAACAAAGAAGTTTATTTAGAAGAAGTGTCCCATGGCAGCAGCAAACATCACACTTGTGTGATGTTCTCAGTGTGACAGATCTAAGAAGTCCTGATTCCCTTTCAAAGCTGCACTGATCCAATTTAAAAATCGATAATATTGTCTTTAGAGAATTAAAAGCCCACGGAACACATACATAAGGAGCATTGGTGAACTAAGCGCTGGTTTCTGTTCCTCCTTCTATTCCTGTCTCACAGATTGGGGAAGGGGTGACTACACTGCACAGTGTACTTGGTGTCCATCATGCATCCCAGAAAGCATGTTGGTCAAACTGGTACAAGCAGGTTTCATTTCACATATTCATTTCACCGATAAGATACCAAATCCCCATTATTATTATTATCTGTGACAGAAGCAGAAATGAGATTCCACAGGAGAATTGTGTTTTCATAAAGGCAGTTTCTCCATGTCCATGCAAACGCACGTAAGACATCACACCATCAAGGACTTTGATTAAAACATTGTGAGTAAAAAGGATGTTATTAACACCATCCATTTCATGACTTTAAAATACATCCATTTTAACGTCTGTCTCGACATGCATTTGCCTCTGAACACGTTCCACTGAGACATCGGCTCCACAGACCCACTCTCCATACACAGATGGGTTGTAATGACACCACAAACCGCCATAGAGACAATGGAGGAATCTAAACCGTGAGGTCCTGTACATCCTTCTGTTTAAGGACATTTAGTGTCTCCAAACCTGAAGACTCGAATCATGACGGGCACCATCAGCACTCTTATCTACTGCACATCTTACATTAAAAAAACATTAAAAATAGACTAAATCCGCAAAGACCTCTTGCACTTCTTTACCGTCGGGATCACAGGATACCGCATTTAGGAGTGTGTGACAATGGTGTTAATAGTTTGACATAATTTCAAAATCACGACTTGTGTGAGATATAACGGTAGAAACATATCTTTACTCACATATAGCAGTTCCGACAGCGAAGGGATGTCCACACGGCACCTAACAGAAAGCCTTGTGTCTTCACAAATTCATCTTCACGTTGCAAGGCGCTTCTCCGAGCCCCAAGTGTCGAGCAGGGTCCTAGAAGGAAAACAAGTGGAGGGTGTGTCCTATGGTGCAAGAGGGGCCGTGGCTGCGGAGGCTGCGTAATGCTTCTCCTGGACGTCCTCAGCTTATCGGGTGGAGATCTTGAGATGGATGGACCGAGGTAGAGGCAGATAATGTGTCCATCTCCAGAGAGCAGGAGGACGGAGTTAAAAGGATGCAAGACCAGCGCTGTATTGACGAACCACGACACTGTCCACTCAGCAAAGCTTAATGGTTATATAGCATTGCACCATGTATAGAATATATTTGTATAGATAATTAGAGTATATATCTAAAGCAACCAACATCTTATATTTATATAAATCAAGCTGAGACTTGCTGGCGAGTTGTAGTTTAACACAAGAAAACCGGATCGTTAAGCCTTTAGAACTTAAAAAGATATCTATCTATGAGAAGAGAAGAGAAAACTGTATTAATCGGGGAGATTCAGGAAGGAAGGCTATCTAGGCTTGGTTTGCAAGTCACTTTAGCGGGTTAATGCTTCTGAACATTATTCTCGTCTTCCTGTCAGTTTTGTGCGACTTCCTGTGAGGATTCTGTTGGTGCTGTGGTTAAAAGCGTAAAACCCCAAACTGATACCGTTCAACCAGCGTTTCAATTTGTTTGACTCTGTTCCTTCATTGTTAATCTAAACTGGCAAACATACATTTCTATTTATGAGTTTGCTTAATCTAATGATATTGAATTTATTTTTATTTAACCTTCATTTAACTGAGAAAATCTCACTAAAATCAGGGGTGTTCTTTGCAAAGCAAAGAGATTGCTGACATAAGCAACTTTCTCACTAAGCTTGGAACAAAAGCGCCAGAGGCTTTAAGGATAATACACATTCATCTATGTCCTAACAATAGAAATACAAACATCTTAAACATGCTCAGTTGTGCAGAAGAGTGACTTCTGTGTGATTTCTGATTAAGAAACTTGCGCAACAAATGTTTTACCGGATAAAAGCAAATTATTTATTTTTAAATTATGGAAAACAAATTTACAATTTCACCAGAATGCTGTTATGAAGAAATAGCATTAATAATAACACTGTATTTCTCTCCTATTTGTCTATGCAGAAAAGCTGTGAATAAAGATATATTCATTTATTATTCGAGAAATTAAATTAAAGTAACATTGTTGGTATTGTATGATACTGGACAGGAGAAATGAAACATGCGCAAACATTGGCATTATCGTGATTCGATTACAATTACTGAGACAAAATTCCTGAGACAAAATGAAGCCTTAAAATCAAATAGATTTAAAGTAATATTTGACCAAAGTCAGACTGCAACACAGCGTGAAACATTTCTGAGAAACCTTTCCCGCCAACTACCGCGCTGCAGTGGAAATGCCGGCTTTGGGTTGGAGGGATGCAGATGTTGTAGCAACAGAAACAGAAACAGTATAACAGCAATGATTGGGAGGTCGACATGGCAACGCAGGCTAAGAACGAACACACACCATTGATGGAGCCGGTGATATTCTTGATCAATATCCTGCGTCTCAAATGGAAACCCACGGGTTTGGTGAGAGAAGCAGATTCTGGGCTTTGTCGTCATCATTCCATCATCTTTCCCCACGGAGAACTTTATTTACAGTATAATGTGGACAGGACAGGTCACTTGGAGGAAAGCATACCATCCGAGTGTAGAATTCTTTTTATGCCCTTTCCATTCAGTGTGATTACCAGAATATTCGATTTATGTCGGATAAAGGTTTAAACAAAATGTTGCATCGGAGTAGCGTAAGATTTACAGATCGAGGTGGTACAGGGCAGCCACTGCCAACAGCCGACATCCACAGTTCTGCCCCCACCTACGGGTAATAGCAACATGATCTGTGATATATTAGGAGGTTTGTGATGTTGGCCAGATATTGGTCTATACTCTCAATTATTTACATTAAAAATACAGATTAGAATTATTATTCAAAACCGATCACAGAAAAACATCGCCACCCCGAGAGCAGAGTCCACGTCCCGTCCGAACTCCACCGGCTGTGGAAATGCCCTGAGAGCCTCCTGCCTCAACACCTCGTTTCGGGCCAGGGCGCTCCCACTACCTATGATCCGCCTCACCCCTGCTTCCTGCAGAACAACAGCGGGCATCATGGAGGTGATGTTCTCCAGGACGCCACGGCACAAGGCCCTGGTCACATGACCCAGAGAGAGGTTGGAGGTGGAGATGTTGGACAGGTGGCCCAGGCCTAGAGGGGCGTGTCTCTCCCCCAGGATCGTAGGGCTCACCTTCAGGTCACTGGTTTCCTGGCTCAGGGCGCAACCGATAAGCTTTTCATACAAAGTGGCATCGCCAGCGACATCCACACCTAGGAGGGATGAGATGGGAAATTACAGCAAAATCTGAAAAAGATGTACACATATTCTGTGAAAATACATCAACAACCAAGGTATGTATAAATACATACCAAGCTCTTTCATCCATGTGCTAATTGTCCCCACGAAAGTGGCCAGTGCATTTCCTCCGTTGAGTGACGCTGCCACCGCGAGGTAAGACCCATCAAAGTAGGGGAAGTATGAGATGGAGGAGGGAGGCTGAGGAGCATCTGGAGGCTGGAAATCACCCGGCATGGCGTAGGTCAGCTGAGCCGAGGTGCTGATGTTGAGCACTAGACGACAGACAAACACAAGGTTACCTCAAACTAAACAACAGAGACAGGGTTCCCACTCTAAATGCAGGGAGAAATTCCAAATGGTTTCCCCCTGAGAGTTGATGACCAAATTCCATGACCAACAAAATAAGAAACCAACGACTTTTACATTAAGTGTAAATGATATAACTAACGTCAATTAGCTGTTCCTTATTTGTAAGGAACCTTTCTGTGTCAAACGATGACGCAATTCTGTGAAAAATGACATTCTATGACCAAGGAAGAAAGAAAACAACCTTTACAAATCGATTACTTTCCTTGGTGGGATTTTATTTTCATATTTCCTGCTTTCCAGAAATACCATGACCCTTAGGAACCCGGACTAGAGCCCCATTTGTGTTGTTTTTACCTGCATCTGTCTTGGCTGTCAAGCAGGAATAGACAGAGCACTGGAAATCTCCCAGTGCGGCCCCCACTGGTGTGTGGGCAGGAATGCCGTGCCACTCAGATAGAGTGTGTCCAGCCAAGCAACCAGACGCCACACACTGAGGGAGCAGGTGCAAAGGGAAGCCAGCGCCCCTTAGACTACAGCATGCACACACAAAAAACACGTTAGTCCACACAAACCGAGTGGCGAACGACACTGTAAGCATATAAACCACACAACTTGCGAAGCAGTTGCAGTTAAACAAAGCGCCCGTGCAGCCAACCCTTTGTGTTAATGCATAATGTCTAATAGCAGGAGGAAATCCCACACCACACGTACATTTCAGTGTTCCACCGGTTGGTGGTGGTGCTGAAGTAACCCCAGCTGGCTGCGTTCTGGGCACTCATCACACACTTCTCCAAACCACACAGCATGGACACCACGTAGTCTTGTATGGTCCCTGCCACAGTGAAGTCTGCAAGGAACTCTGGTCTGCGATGTAAACAGTCAATCTTAGTGCTGTACAGGGTGACTTAATACCAACTTGTATCATGCCCCGCCAGACCGCAGACACTGTGGTCATAGGGGTGTAGGCCGACCTGTGTTTCGTGTACCAGAAGGTGGTGGCACAGCCGAACCCCGTGGCCAAGCCGAGATGGGACTCCGGCTGTGGAAGGGAGGCCAGGAAGCCGCCGCTGCAGCGCCCGTCCTGCCACGTGATCAGCCGACTGGCGTCTCTGGCCGTGAAGGAGTCGCCACCGGACCAATCGCAGCCTGGTCCAGAGACAGGGATCGGGTCACACGTGCTCCAGACACGCTCATATTTGCGGAATAGCACCGATTTGGAACTCTGACCTCAAACTGTTGTTCTTACAGTAGTTACCTTTTAGACGTCTTAAATAATTCTATACATTGTGAGCATATATGCATGTGCGTGAACAGGTCTGCCTTGCAAAAGAGTTACTGAGCTTAATTGGACTTAAAGGTTTATTCCACCCAAATACTGCTTTCTGTCCAAGTACTTATTGTTTTAAAGGTTTATTCCACCCAAATACTGCTTTCTGTCTAACGACTTAAAGTTTTAAAGGTTTATTCCACCCAAATACTACTTTCTGTCCAAGTACTTATAGTTTTAAAGGTTTATTCCACCCAAATACTACTTTCTGTCCAAGTACTTATAGTTTTAAAGGTTTATTCCACCCAAATACTACTTTCTGTCCAAGTACTTATAGATTTAAAGGTTTATTCCACCCAAATACTACTTTCTGTCCAGGTACTTATAGATTTAAAGGTTTATTCCACCCAAATACTACTTTCTGTCCAGGTACTTATAGATTTAAATGTTTATTCCACCCAAATACTACTTTCTGTCCAGGTACTTATAGTTTAGAGGTTTATTCCACCCAAATACTACTTTCTGTCCAGGTACTTATAGTTTAGAGGTTAGGGCGGGTTAGGGTTAGGGTGCCGTCCAGCTTGTCCAGGTGGCGCTGTCGTAAAAACCTAGGGTCCCGGGGTCCTAGAAATGCAAAACTGCAGCCTCCTCTACTGCAGGGACCCGAGTAGGCCTGGCTGCAGCCTGATTAGAACAACAATATAATGTGACATTTCACAATCATCACAATCGATGTTTAACCCCGCCCAAATTAGACAGTTAAACCAATCAAACCACGGTGGGTGGGATTCAACATTCGACGTTGAACCCCGCCCCGTTCTGCAGGCTGCAGCCGGGTGCTCCTCACTCAAAGTACTTTACAGCGCATACCTCACATTCACCCATTCACACACGTGTATGCAAGTAAAAAGTGCCATTGATTGGTAAATATTGTACCGAATTAAGTATTGATGAAATTAATTCCGTAATAAAACTGAGAAAAACAATCAAACGCGTAAGAACTCCTCAGAGTTCTACTTCCCTCCAGTAGCAGCAAAGGACGACGTCGTTGTGTTCAACATTTAATAAAAACATATAATTATTCAGCAGAATTGTCAAGTGAAAACATTCAAATGGAATAAAATTAACTAGAACGCCATCATGTTGACTTGGTCTGGAATAAGTTAACACAACAAAACAAGAGTACTCGATCAGTGTGATGGAGGGATCATCTCTACTCCATTGGCTGGAAATGTCAATTCTATGCAGAATTTAACCTCGATGGCAACCATTCCAGAAAACTGAGAAGAACGTGGTTCGTGTATAAAACATTCAGCTGCTTTATGTAACGCTAGAGGTTGTGATGTGTTTTGAAAGAGCGCGTTATAAAGAATGCACACGTATTACCACATTTAGACACTGCAATTATCTAAAGAACACTTCAACCATAAAGCAGATGATGAAGAAGGTTTAACAGTCTACTGCTAAAACACAGACCCTGTGTCCAAAATAGCACACTATGTACTACACACTACTTGTACCTACTATGGTCCAGTGTACTTTATGGCATACTGCATCAACAACCGCGCATAGAAATCACATAATGCCCTCACAATGCACTGTGGGATACGCTCACCAGCTTAGCGTGCAGTGCTTGCATACTACATCCTGGTACTTTTCACATATTATTTAAGGCATGTGGTTTCAGACGTGCTAGAAACATTCACATACTAATTAGGCGTACTAAATAGTATGGTAATCGACCATTTTGGACATGACAGTTCCGTGGTGTCCCTTTAGTCATGCCATTGATAATACTGACCTTTAAACCTTTTTTTTTTTTTTACAACAAAAGGTTATAAAAATACTTTCGTTTAAACAGTTTTAACTTTTTCAACTTGTGAAAATATCTACAGAGACGCCTGTTGACCCCGTTACCATAGCAACAATAAACACTTGGAAGACAGGTCCACTGCAGTTCATGTCAAAAAACTTCTTTAGAGTGCAGGACATTACATTATAGACACAAAATTCCATGATTTACAATATTTCATTACAGTAAATGATTTCACAGATCATGATATCAAAAAGCTTATTGAGACACATCTGAAATGTTTTTACTGCACTATGTGCAGGAGGACCGAGAGTGTCCACATCTACAGAAATACTGGCAGAAGATCCCTGCGAGGAAGAGTCAAGGTGCTCCAAAATCCAACTTCCGAACCTGAAAGTCATTATTATTTAGGGTATCTGGGTCCCGAACCTCAGAGCAGCCGAGCTCTCTCACTGAAGCTGTGATGTCCGGTTCCGGGGGATCTCAAGGAGGGATCGGACATCACCACCACGTAACGATCATCGTCCTCGTCCTCCTCTTCGTCCTCCACGCTCCCGTGGACGTCTGCGGTGACCACAGCGTTCTCGGCAGCGGCAGCGTGGCGGCTACAGGCGGGGGAGGAGGCGCGCGGCAGAGGAGGAGGAGCAACGCAGGGCGTCTCCCCGTCCAGGTAATTCTCCAGGACGTCCTCCGAGTTCTCCCCGTCGGGGTTCTCCTCAGGGAAGCTGGTGTTGATGTAGATGATGTCCTCCCTGCTGCAGGACTCCGGAAGCTTCTCGCTGAGCTTCTCCAGCGACTCCCGCAGCTCAGGGAAGGAAGGTCGGTCCAGAGGGTCGACCCTCCAGCAGCTGAACATGAGCTCATACCTGAGGAGAAAGCAACAGAACCAGATCAATGAAACCCCCAAACCTGTATATTCTATGCTATTTTATAAGGGCATTTAGGCTACTGTACGTCACAGCCAGAGCAGGTGGAACTCCAAATAAGAGCATATAGGTCACAGCCAGAGAAAAAATTATAAGAATGAACCTTTAAAGGCTTGGTGGTGCCGGTGACGCGTGTTGCTTCAGAGAGATCTTTTTGATTCGCAAATACAGCCACAAAGGCACAAGCTTTCCATTTTCACATTCTGAATATCACTACAGTTTATCTTTATTTTAACCACCAGGATATGTGGCCTTGTAAAATCTTCTAAAACTTCTAAAATAGATGGCAAATTATTTGTTTGTGTGCCTTCCCAAAAAGATATGTAAACTGCGCAGGGCATTTTATAGTGGACATTTCATCATTAAAAATGTTTTATTTGTAGATTGCATGCATGTGAACTCCTATCGTTCTGTTGCCTGGGTCAAGACCTTTGAATCCGCCCACTCCACCGACTTGACCGACTCTTCTGGTCTGGCATCATGACATGAAACAGCGGTTTCTTGGTTGAAAAATGATCGGTCCAATCAGCGCCACGGGCAGGACTAACGCCGTTGTCAAGCTGTTGTCAAGCTGTGTGCCGCCCGGAACCAAGGAGGAGTAATAACAACAATGGCGGCCGACAAGATAGATGCTGCTGTCGAGGCTGTTCTAAATCCATTACAAGTACAAATTACTTTGCAATCCAAACCGCTCTCTGCTTTGAAGGCATTTATTCAAAGGGGAGATGTTTTTTGCGTTCTCCCCACTGGATCTCATAGTCTCATTGTCTCTCATAGTCTCATTGGCCTCTCTTTTGCGTTTGGGCTGCTGAATAATATTCTTGAGTTTGATATGACCCCCTTGATTAACAAATTTATTTTACATAGACGGCGTGTCAATGTCGCCCGACATCGTAGTTTGTTTTTACTTGGCTCCGCTCCGCTCTTAAAACCCCGGCAGGACAGGTACGTTGGCACGGCTACGCATCAGTGTCGACTTAAAATGACGTCAGATTCAGGCGGACGTTGGTCTCTAGTGATTGGTCAGGGAAACTCGAATCTCGAATCCCCCTCCCCCTCGGAAATGGGTCAGAGTGGAGGCGATGTCAGACTGGAGATGGAGACGCAGTTGACAATTCTGTCTGATATCTGTGTTCTACTCTCATCAGCTAAACTCGGTCCTCACAGCTGGTCCAGGCAGTCGGCGGGCTGCTTGAGGCGGTGTCCCTCCATCAGGAAGTCGTAGATCTCGTGGTTGTGGATTCCGGGGTACGGCGTCATGCCGCGCGTGGAGATCTCCCACATGGTGACGGCAAACGCCCACTGCAGCACAGGGGTCATCGTGAAAGGGTTGGAGGGAATAAATACATGCAATTTACAGGAAAAACAAACAAACTATTTTGGTAAAATCTTGGTGAAAGCACATTCTCAAAAAGGAGCACACAAATTGAATTTTACTTCATTTTGCTGTATTTTATATTTCAAAAAGTTGATTTATAGTGGAATTAACAAATGCAAACTATTTCGAAATGAAGTAACTCTGACAAAAATAAGCATGACTGTAGTTGTCAGCCGGACCAGAAGATCATTTTAACCCGAATATAGAAGAAATATCAAAATGTGAGCTATCATCAGGAAAATGGTCAGTAATAAACAATACTAAACACGTTAAAACTCAATCTGACACCGATATGAACCTTTAATTTTCATTGGAATATGATTTTCTTAATTTTGTTGGGATGTATAATTATTATTATTATCATTATTATTAGCAGCATTAATATTAGTAGTAGCGATTGAAGTAATAGTAGTACTAATACTGTATGCAGTCATTGCATTCTCATGTTGGGACTTTACTATTATATCAAAGCTCAGTAGGTCAATGACTTATCAGTTAAACTTTAAACAACATTACTGAATTTTTACTTCTATTGGCAGGAAGAGGATTTCTTTAAATATTTTGGAAAGTCCCCAAAATCGTCAAGAAAGTTGAAATTCCACTGTTGGATAATGATCAGTTACAAGAAAGACAAAACCAAACCCCTTCCAATAAAGAGGAAATCTTGTATGCAAATGTACAGCAATAGAAAGTGTAAAAATAAAAAAATACATATGTCCACAGAGTGATGACGAGTGTTGAATGTCTCTATGAGGATTACTACTACTCCACTTCCTGCAGTGATGAGCATTGAATCCGAACTGAATTGGGATGGAGGTCCTCACCACGTCGCTCTTCACGGTGAACACCCCGTCGGCCAGACTCTCCACAGCTGTCCACTTGACCGGCATCTTGGCCGTCCTGCCCTGGCGGTAGTAGTCCCTGCTGTAGATCTTCTTGGACAGCCCGAAGTCGGCCACGCACACCGTCATGTCGTCGCGCAGCCTGCGAGAGGGAGAGAGCGTTGGTCTCTCAGCCGGGAGGCGCGGTGCAACCGCGGCAGCAAGCGGGACCTACATGCAGTTGCGAGCGGCCAGGTCTCGGTGCAGGAAGTTGCGTCCGCTCAGATACTCCATCCCCATGGCGATGTCCACCATGAACCTCAGCAGAGTCTGAGTGGGAAGGAACTGGAAAAGAGCGAAAGTGAGAACAGCGGAGACCCGGAGAGGTTCTGAGCTCCCAGCCTGACCCGTCCATGGGACCTGGAGGTGTGTGGAAGTGGACTCATCATAAAGCCAACGTCTCTCACCAGCGGAGCGTCGCCGAGCCTGGACCTGAGCAGGAAGCTGTGCAGGTCTCCGTAACTCATGAAGGGCAGGATCACCATGGGCTTGGGGAAGCGACCCGAGCTCAGCTCCAGACACACGCCTGCAAAACCAGAAACAGAACCAGGACCAGGACCAGGACCAGGACATCAATAAAGACACTAATGGTTCTGAAACGTTTTCTTCACCAGACAAACACTACAGTACTACTACAGTACTACTACAGTACTACTACAGTATGACTGCAGTACGACTACAGGACTTCTACAGTAGTTACTACTACTACAGTACAATCCAGTGCTACTACAGGACTACTACAGTACTATTACAGGACTACTACAGGACTTCTACAGTAGTTACTACTACTACTACTACTACTACTACAGTACAATCCAGTGCTACTACAGTACTACTACAGGACTACTACAGTACAATTACAGTACTACTACAGGACTTCTACAGTAGTTACTACTACTACTACTACAGTACAATCCAGTGCTACTACCCAGCAGTCTGATGACGTTGGGGTGGTTGAAGTCCTTCATGCATGCTGCCTCGTTCAAAAACTCCTCAATCTCCTTTTGGGAGAAGCTATCCACTGGAAGACAAGAGAACAGCTTCACATTAGAGT
>OMKR01050107.1:0-15544 GCA_900302355.1 Cyttopsis rosea | reverse complement strand
GGCCAACAGTATAGATACTGTAGATGGTATTCGTCTTTATCCTTTCAGTGAGTGCACTCACTGGAGCCTATCTGTCCACTGCAGTTTACTGTTGAGATATTTACATCACTTTGTTCCTTTGTTCAATTATTCCTCAAAGGTTTTCAGTCCTCAGATTAAAAAAAACTCCATGCTCTGGAGATGGTACACCTTTTTTATAAAGAGATGTGCTCTATTGAGGGAGTCAAAATTCATGTGAGAATAGTAGGTTGATGAGGCCAGAAATTACCCGACATTGCTGTACTGCTGCCAATGTGGACATCCATGAGTATACTATTGTGATGCTGGGTATTGGACAGGATCAATTTTGATAGAAAGGGTCACGATTCGATTAAATATGGATTCAATTTGATATTTATCAGATGGTTTATGATATGATTTTATATAGATATATTGACATTTTATAAATAATGAGAATCAGTTTACCAGTCTAACACAGAAATTATATTTCAATTCAATTGTGACTATGGTGGTCGTTTAAGCAGGAAAAATGTATAACCAGAAGTATTGATATTACAATTTTCATATCCATTCAAAAATTAAAACAAAATCATTTTATGGTATTGGAGTATTGATTTTTTTTCTTTTCTTTTTTTTACCCAAGCCCTATATCTTTGTATTGCATGTGTAATTTTAATTTCACAGTTTAATTACACAGCACAAAAAGTGCAGTCCTATGTATTGTGGTTTTATGTAGGTAGTTTGGAAGGTAAGTAGGTGGAGTCTACATATACAGAGTCCTAAGACAGTCCTCCTTGACTTGTTGCTAAAGAAGTATATACTTATATGAGTCACACGTATCACCTTTTAACAGGGATTATCAGGAGACACAAAGAGAAACGCACACACACACACCCAGGTACACCCACCCACCCGCCTCCAGCTGTGCATCATTACAGGGATATAAGCATGCACACATAATCTCACAAGGGCAGACATCCACCCTAACACGCTCACTGTTTTTCCCCTCGTTCTCCCACATAGCTATAAACAATGCCTTCCTGTGCTGTGAACCCCTTTGCTTATTTTTCGGATCACACTGCAGCAGCTCGACAGTGGTATCCCTTCCTTCCATCACCGCTGCTGTTGCAGCACAAATGCACATGGATGCAAGTGCCCCACAGTGTGCGTGTGCAGCTGGGAGGCACCAAGCCGCACTGGGATAAATAAGTAGCTAAATAAATAAAGAATAAACAAGGCTCTAGGAATTCGTCTCATTGAAGATGAAAAGCATCTGCCTCTCCCTAGCATCTGCTGTGAAAGATATCCCTCCACCGCCAAGGGTTTGGAGCACGGCGAGTGGCCAAGTCTATCAGCCTCACTCACTACCTACCAACTCGAAGCAATTGGGCTAAAAAACGAGTGTCAAAACAAAACTTTCAGCCAACAAACTTGATGTGTTTTATGCTTATTTTGCAAAGTTAACTCAAGGCATTAACTTGAAATAAAAAATGGGACCCTAATGTCTTGAAGATTGCATTTGTGGAGTGGGAGTGTGATCCAGCTCGTTGGCAGGCTGAGCATTGTATTTGGGACTTTTTTTCTTTTTTTTCTTATCCCAACTTCTAGAGCTTAACGCAGCAGCAATAAGCTACTTTCTCATTACCAAGGAAGGTACAGGCACAGAGGGGAGCTTTTTTTTCCAACTGCATTATATTATTCTGGCTGCCCTCGGGGCTTTTTTACAGACGTCTACATGCAGGGAGGAACGTAATGCATCTTGATACGATCACAGCTTGAACTCTTACTGATGACAGATGAAGTCGGCCACACAGGATGTTAGAAAATTCTTCTGATGCAAGGTGTCTGACGGTGCAACATGCGGTTGGTGGATGTCGAAACCAAATAGCGTATTCTTGCCGGTGACAAAGAGTGATGTGGTGGGAGCGGTTGAGGGTGCTCGTCTCCAGGTGTGTCGAGATGAAGCACCGGGAGCATCGGAGCTGTGACTCACAGCGTTCCACAGCGTTGTTTTACCCACCTTAACCCTTCCTCTTCATTGCTCATCCTTTCTTTGCCAAGCAACCTGTCACTGCAGATTAAAACAGGCTTCAATCTTGAAATTTAGCCTGTTTGGTATGACTCCCTTTTAGCAATGTTTTCCTTGGAACCGTGTAATAAAAGAGGTTGTCCAAGAGGTGCCGTGTGTGTATCTGAGTGTTTCTCAATGTTTCCATGTGCATTGAACTCGCCAGTGACTAATGGACTGCTCAACACCTCCATTGGATTTTTTTTTTCCCTCCACAAGATACTGGAGGCATTGTTTCCCTGACGCTCCAACTTACTTAGCTCTACTGAATAGACTAAAGTTGACTGGCCACCCAGCAAGCCTCAAGATATTTCACATTCAAGGCACTTCTCTCCTTTCTCCTTTCACAAATATCTGCGATCAACATTGTTTACTCCCTGCTGTAAAGACCGCACTGAGACCAAACCGAGTCTGAGAAACTCAGTTCAATTCCAATTGACAGATCGTAAAAATAAATAAATAAATAAATAAAGAAGCTTTATACAGAATCGTCAGGGAAGCCTTGAAGACAAAAGTAGGAATGTGCAAATGCTACTTCTCCAACCTTTCTCAGCTTTTTTCTTTCCAGTGTCCTTTAGAGGTACATTATTAATTCCATGAAAAAGGCACATATCTCTCCCCACCATATGTACCCTCTACTTTACAACTCTGTGATTGCTCATCACAGATGGCTATGGGCAAGAGTGTAAGGATATGAAATTTAGTTCCTGCAATTTATGTGGATACACAGTTACGTTGTTTGGATGGGACTAGTGCACTAGAAAGAGCAGGCCATGGAGACAGAGGACAAACATAAGGTCAGATAAACTATCCAGTCTGCCTGATCTTTGGTGCTCTAAATTCAGCAGGAATTATTAACTATCAATGCTCATGCAGTTTTATTTTAGGGAAACCTTTTTCCTTGTGTGTCTTACTGCCAACTTCGATGGTTAAGCAATTCTCTCTACTTGGGCGCTTGGGGTAATTACAGTTAATTTGTGGAACACCTGTCCCCGCTTTGCCGACCAAGCTTGTCCCCCCTGGGGTTACGGTGTGTGTTAAGTGTTTATGCATGCATGCATGCTTGGTTGTCATTCTGTGACATCATTCCACTTTGTGTGATTTGAGCCCATCTGGAAGTCAGCGTTTCAATTTCTTAAATGGGGACATTAAGTGAACATCGGCCCCTGGGGAGTGAAGCTGTGGGGGGATTTGGTGTAAGCGGACCTGTTAGATATCCCAGTCAGGCGTCCTGACTTTGCCTTTTTTTCTATCCTGCCACCATATCTTCCTGTATTGCATTATCAGTATTCAAGCTCTTTCATTGGAGAAGTGTAGCCTGGGAACCGGATGAATCTGAATCCTGATTCATTTGCTCTGGCAGACCCTCCCATTCCAATTTTTTCCCGTGCATGTAAGATTCAAGTCACTACATATCGAGACCAAGATGTTTTGCTATTGAACTTCATTTTTTCCTTACATGTGTTCAATTTCACTTCCCTTTGTTTTGACTCTGGTATCATTTTTTTGACATGTCATTGTTATGCTCATTCAAATATATGCAAATTCTGATGTTGTATCCCTATGTTTCTTTGTTCTCCTAGGTGTTAGTCTTTGATCGTGTCAGAGTGGGAAGTGTCTAGTGGGGACCTAGGAGGGAGCAGTGCCGACGTGGAACATGGTGCCTAACATTCACCCATCAGTGCCCCTCCTGCCCAGAGGGGCGGCGCCGTTCACACTTCTCCTCAGCTGCCTGGTGATCTCCTGTCTGGCAGACAGTAAGTAGCATTGCTTGATCCTGGGAATTGTTTCTCTGTACAGTTCTATAAATCTGTGGGGTCTGTACGAGTTTTGGAAACACGTTTGATATTCTAACCTCTCATTTATGTCTTATTAGCTGTAATATAATAAAATAGAATTAAAATTAAATAGAATTTTCAGTAACATCCTTGAAACAAATCATGTACATTTAAATAATAAATTATATGATGTATGTAAAGAATATTTAAAATATAACAAATGTATTATTGTTATTTAATTTACTATTAAGTGTTGGTTATTAAGAGACAGATTAACAGATATTATTCCAGTATTGCATAGCAAATTTTAGCCAAATGGACGTCTTGGAAACTTCTTAGGGAGCCTCTGCAATCTGCAAATGGTCAAAAATCCTGGCTTCTATATGCTTAATAAATCTTGGGGATGTTTTTACAGACTTTTACAGATACAACAGAGTTTAGGGCTTAATTTAACACAGAGCACAGACCATTTGGTTTTAAATTTGGTGTCCTAGGTGGGTTCATGGTGAAATGAAATGACTCTTATCCTAACGCATCACCTGCAGAAAGCTTTAGAATTTGCAGTAAAAATAAGCGCACAGTGAAGCTCCTTTGGCCTCTGTGCCCTGCTGTCGATCTGAATGACTGGAATGGTTGGAAGAATGTGCACAGGGAAGATGTGTCACTGTTGCTGGTACCTAGGTCTCCAGGGGCGGCCGTGAGGCCAAGTCCTGTCGCAGACGGGGTCAGGAACAAAATTAATTCAACACATAACCTCAGCTGCACTGCTGTCACAGGGTCACTGTAATTCAATTAGACCCCCTCTCCACTACCGTCACCACCCCTGCTCAGACCCCACCCTCACTACGTCATCCCCCCATACCACTCCAAACAGGAACTCAACAAGAATTGTGTTCTAGTATACTTTGCTTTCTTTAAATCATCCCTCTCCGTGTTTATGTGTCTCAGGATCTTTCCATATTATTGATAAGAGCCTCACTAGAGGTCTGCTACGTGGCTCTAGATCTATGGTGGTCAAAAAAGGTTTCAGGCTTTGGGCCATTTGGGCGATTTTTCACTTACAATTATGGCCTCATTGTGATTTGTTTTTTAATAGGATATATTGAATTTTAATTTTTTGAATAATTATTCAATCAATGCTCAGTCAATCAATGCTTGATCGCTACTAACCGGCAAGACAAAGTGCCGCTGTACATTATTAGGTACTGTTTACTGTGCCTATACTATTGCTAAAATGCGGTAGCTTATGGTAATTATTGATGGCATAGTCTATTGCACAACAAATGTCTAAGATTTCAAAGGTATTACCAGTCCGTCTCTGTCGGGTTACGTCTCAAGGTCCCTGATACAAATTATAACTCCTAAAGAACATGTGCCCGAACACTAGTATACTCAACATGAAGTGAACTAGTACGAATGAACTGGAAGATAAAGTTTAACTCCCAAATGTATGGTATTTGAACCAATTGCAGATAGGGGAGGTTGTCTAGTGATATTCATAAACAGAGTGTAGTTGGCTTGTGATATTTGGACCAATTTCGGACAGTGAATTTACGAAGTTAAGAAACATTTTGTGAATTAGGCTCAGTCTTTTTGTTCACTTCTTGTTCTAAGCGTGTCTATTTGCTTGAAAAGCTCTGGTTCACTATGAGCTAAACTTGCGCCTTCGGTCCGACTTTGCAGCACATTTTCACACCCTAAGCCCCCCCTCCCCCTTTCTGCCTGGTATGGCTTCTAATTACATTGCCTGTAATGTGATAATGAGTAATTCAACCATTTGTCCCCATCCATGTCGCCTTATCATTAACACTAGACCTCGGTATGAAAATACAGAAACTCAGAAATGCTGTAAACTGGCCAGTAGCTGTGTGTTACATGTTGTGACCTATATACTGATGTGAATAGAGCTGATTTTTATACCACAAATCCAGGTCCTTTCAGTAAAGGATACAGTATTGTGCTACACCAAGTTGAAATTTACATTCTTTTAGAGGTCATCCCAATGCTGAAGCTCCAAAGTGGAGGCTACCAGTTTTGCTTATAGACAGGATAAGAAGCTTGATGTCTTACTCAAATAGGGTTGAGTGTTATACCACAAAGTTTATGGTTGAAGGTTAATGTAACTGTAAACGTATCTAATGTAACTCTTATGGGAAAAAATCCTAGACCTGCTATTATAAGAGTATAGTGCCAACAGACATAGAATTAAAATAAGACAGCAGCATGAGGGGACAAAAATAACACCGCAAATGGTGGGGTTGAGCACAATGCTTGCCTATAATTTGTATGCGTCTAAGTTATGCAAACGTGATAGTTCTGGTTGCGATTCCCTGAATTACAGGGTGGACTACAGACAGATATTTTGGGTGAGGTGCCTGGTAAGGTTCTGATTACCAGAATTGTCTCTGCCCTCGTCTTTGTTTGTCATGAGCCTGTTTTGTCTTGTGTAGTGTCCTATCGCTTAATGTGGACTGTGCTTCATCTATTTATAAAAAAAAAATGTAAAAGTGCCTTATAAATAAATGTGACTTTATTTCACTGAACAGAAGACATTAGCAGGCCATGGCTTTAGATTACTCCATTTACAATGCGGCATTGATTTACTTTGTGTTGGTTTTTTTTAAAGATTTGTTCGTTGCTGCAATTCAATTAGTGTTATTGGTCTTGATGCAATAGCAAATAAGAACAAGAGCCTCCTCACCATCAGTGTTATACCTCTGTGACATCACTCATCTTGTATCATCATTGAGCGGGCTCACAATGCCCTGTGATTACTTTGAGTGCTGATCTCAGATGCCCATCGATCCCTGGGGAATGCAGCCTAATCAACCAGCTCTCTCCCCTTGTAGCTCACCTCCCCACAAGGTCAGACTCAAAGTCACACATATCCAGTGCTTAAATGTAATGGTTATCTTTTTGTTGTGCTGTCATTGTGAGTTATTTCATTCACTTTTAATGTGCTTTTGATGTTCAGAATGTCTGTCCTCTTGGGCCTTTGTCTTTATTATCTTGGGTGGAGTTTTTAATGTGAGTTTCAGTGACACCAGCGGGGCTGTATCTGTGCCCTAGGCAGTTCCTTGCACTGCCAATGGCAGAATGACAACCAGCATCATAATTATGTTTATAAGCTTTAGCTGGCTTATTAATTAGCCACTGTCTCACTCAAAGTCCTCATTTTCATGCCTTGCCTGTATTGCCTACAGCTGATTAACAGTGATTTGTAGGCCTAAAATAACCATAGTAGTTATTATAGTACTACTACAGTGTATAACTACTATAGTAAATGTCATTCAATAACTGCAACCTACAGTATGCAATATCCATATATATGTACTCTTGGTACTATATGATACGGTTAAAAATATCCACCAAATAACTAATATATATTGTATGTTGTATTGCATTCTGTTAGGGACTTCAATCCATCACATACCAGGTGAAAAGACCCCCACATACTCCCCATGGATACACATACAAATCACGATTTGTATTTGTATTGTTAGGATTAAGTTAATTAACACAAACACAATTTAATTACATTTTCAGTTATATTGTTTAAATAGATTTTTGCTACTTTTCACTTTCCTCAAAGATCCGCAATGATATAAATCTTAAACAGCTCAAAATACTATATAATCTGCCTTGAAGTACATGGGCATTTAGAGGAGGTTGGTTAAATCATTTACAAAGCTGCTACAGTGGAGTACCAAGAACAATCTGGAGTGGTTTGAAGAGGGGTGGCTGACGGGGTGGGCCGCTCAAAATTGGATTGTGTTTTTAAGTGGCCATATGGTCACCCGGTTCACAAAATTGACAGGAATAGAAATTGATTCTGTTTTTAATTAAAAGTAACTGTATCCATCCACTCCGAGAACCACTTGGAGAGTAATGTTGTTAGCACACAGCTGTGGTCTACACAGATCACGCAGACAGGCAGAAGGGTGGGAGGTGAAAGGAGAGAAAGAGTAACCTTAGAAAATGCACCAAGGAGAAAAGCAGGCATGGTGGGAAGGTCAACTCTAAAAGAAAAACAATTTCAGAATGATGTGACAGAGAACGAAGCAACTGAAACAGACGGTAGAATAAATGGGGGAAGTTCACTTTTTAAAGTGGTATTGCAGCAATGTCAATATGGTGAAGGAGGAAGGATTGTTTAGGGTTAACGATGTAAGATTAATAGTTTAATTAGGCTGCTTGATAGCAGGGCCAGAGGCACTCACCCAAACCCTCTTCCGTGGTCCTGATTCAACACTTCCGTCAGATGAAAACGTCTGTTAACTTCCTTTCAGAAAGTGGATGATGTAATAGTTCAAAACATTTCAGCCTTCTTTGTTCACATTGATGGCTTTGTTACCGTGAGCCAGGGCTCCAGACTAACTTTTTCCACTAGTAGCACTGGTGCTCCCTACTGAAAAGAAAAAACGACAAAACAAAGTTAAATAGTGCTTTTTTTAAACATGGACACCAAATAATAAATTACATTAATTAGTACATACACACACACACACACTCAAATTTTTAATGCTCAAATTTAGTACTATTTATGGCGGGGGGGGGTCGCTGATCATTCGTGCCTGAGTTACAGTTTTCAGAGTTCCCGTTGAACGCAGCATCAGAGCGATCGCACCCTAGTTACACTTCTCCGAGTTTCCATTGAACACAGCATCAGATCGCTCGCTCCAGAGTTCCCATGGACAAAAAAATATATACGATAGTCATTTGAAGTAGCACTGTCTACAAAATTGGTCACAAAATGCAACTAAATGGTCACAGTCTGGAGCCCTACTGTGAGCCAATCCATATGTCAATATGTGAGTTGCAGTAATTGCAACTGACAATATCTCTATATCACTATGTGATATTGTTGAACGTATTACAATTTGTAAAACTGGTTGCAAGGGTATGGATTGGCAGGTTTTGGATTTTCTGTTGGATTTCAATTAACTTCTAATCTAATATTACCAAAGCTGTCAAAAATGCAGCCCTAAATTTAACATTTGCCGCAGGCAAGATTTGTTTTGAGTGATGCCATATGGAAACTTGCATAAATATTTAAGGACATCCAGAAGAGAATTTTCTCAATATCCAAAATGATAGGACGAAACTACTCTGCTGTTGATGGACAAGTTTTTACCAAATAACATTAAATATTACCAGGTCATGATCAGCAGTTCACCTATTTAGAGAATACAACCTAATATGTATTTTGTTTTTGAATAATATCCTGACACACACATTAACATTGAACCAAGATTTTTCTTTCATTCTTTCAAGGTGCATTAATTGGAATTTAAGCTTATACAAACACCCTGCGTGTATGGATCAGAATTATGAACACTGTGGGGCAGCAAGTGTAATCTTTTTGATATCTAAATGGCCACATCAGCTCGGCCAAGATGACGGTAACATAATTTAATTTTCCCTCCAGTTGGGCTTATAGGGAGCAGAATCACTTTAGGCCTTGCTGCTGTGGGAGGGAAGAAGAACAAGAACAATGGTAGGGGTCCTCTATGGTCTCGGAGGGACAGCTAATCTAGGGGAGGCTAATTAATGAGGTTATTAGGGGTCATACAGGGCTGAACGTTGATGGATGATGACCTATCCCTGAAATGAGGCCTTTGAGTAAGCACCGACAGCTGAGTCTCCACTAGCCAAATTCTCCTATGCCCCAATTCTCTCCCTCCTACTTGTTCCTTTCACCCCCAAGTGAACACTAAGAGCTTTCCCCACACTAGTCTATTAATGACAGGGTCCTAGCCAAGGTGGCCATTGGCCTTTAGCCAGCAACATTAACAACCCCTCCCTCTTTAACCCCAGGTTCCTGCTCTGTGCTCCCACAGCCACTTAAGAAACAAGTTTGTATTTGCGTTTGTGTGGCATGGTCTCCACCAACTGCTTACATATTCAAGCCACATTCAAAATGTACTTTTCTCTCTCCATATTCTCTGTAACATTTAAGAGCCCCAGTGTTGAGACCTCACCCACGCCAATGACTTCAAATGCAGTCTATCGTACTTTGAAAAATAAACGGTAATTTAGCCGCCAGGCTGATTTGATGAGCTCAGCACATTAGCAGGCTTGTGTTACAGGTTAGGTGCATACATAATAGAGACTCTGTTCATTGTATAAGGAGACTGAACACATGTTTACACTGTCCACATGTCATACAATTCAATCCATTGCTTAGCTTAAAGAAGTTTATCAAGTCTTTACAATAATTATAACGTCTAAGAGTATATAGCAAGTGGTTTGTTATGTGTAAAATTGTTCAGTATTGCACTGACTGCATATCACATATTGTATGCCTTTGTCTCACTTTTTTCTTGAAACTTTTCTGTAAAGCATCCCATTTACAGAAATCAGCCACAGGTAATGAATCATCATTGATGAGATAGCGGCAGGCGCCAGTGAGAATACTGTGGCTAATGCAAAACCTCAAGCAAAACCTTTCCCATCATATGAGACCACTAACCCCATCATTACCGACAAGACCTACATAATCTCTGCCAAGATGCACAAAGGAGTGTCTATCCTAACTGTGGCTGTTTTAAAAACACACGTTTTGAAAGCTTATTCCGCCACATGTCACCAGGGTGTGCTGATTGTGATTTTTCTTTGGAAGGATGGCATATAACTGGAGAGAAAGGAGCACAGATACTTCTAGCTTATAAGCTAGAAGTATCCTTTATGTGTAAACTCTGTGTGTAAATTCGCCTTGTGAAGATGAAAGCCATTATGTTAATGTTTCTCACACTGGGAGGAGAGGAGTGATGGGTAATTGCTCTCAGAGTTTATGTTCTTCTCCGCTGTCTTGAATAATTCACTGAAGACTTGAAGGCCCAGATAGAGAGCCTTTCTTCATGGTCAAAAGGAGTGCTGAAAAGTTTGACGGCTTTTTGTTTTTTTGCCCTCCTCTGTTTCTTTAGGTTTAGGCATTTTATAAAGGTCTATTTGCGGATAAAGAAATTTGCTCTGGTTAGTTCCCCCGATAAACCTAATACAGCCGCCTTATCACCTTTGTGAACCACAAAAACTCTTTTATGATTCATTAATGGTTTTCATTATACCTATTTTATAATTAATATTGTGGTATTATAATAATAGTATATTTTTTACTAATGTTATATACTGTATATTATTATGGTATTATTATGGTGGTGGTGGTAAATGTAGTAATAGTCATACTAGTCATAGTAATCCCTAACCAGAGTGATTTGTATCACAAATCTGATTTTAAAAACAGATTTGCTTGGAGGAAAATTATGCCGTTTTTGGTGCTCAGCTGGTAGTTGTGAACATGTTTATTGATTTAAACAAACTGCTTTTAGTGCAGACTTTATTGGGGTAAATAACTTGCAAGAGAGGCAGCTTTATGTGGAATTAATTGCAAGTAACTTGCCAAGTAATGGCTTGAGAAAGCCTTAATGGAAGTGTTCCATTAAAACAACCAGTGCTGATTCCATCAGACAAATTCACACTAAGTGATGCTTTGTGAAAATGATAACTTTCAAATGCATTATTAATAAGAAATAATGGTTTGCACTCTGCTGCGTGCATATCGATCCCTGATACTCTACTCTATAGAGTAGCTCTCAATGGGCTCTCTTGTAGACTTGGGAATTGGCTAATTGTTAGCAACACTAGTGCCATTTAGCCTACTCTCCCTGCTGTCTCTGCATTCATTACAAGTCCCTCTCTGAGGACCCGGACAGGAAAACAAGAGAATACTGTATTAGAGCCTGGAAAAATGCCATTACACACAAATGCCAATACTTAGTTTGGCAGTTCTTACCTCTATTCTTGACTCCTGACACAGAGTTTAAAAGATGATGTCTATCCTCTTGGCTTCTTCCTTACACAGATGCTCAGCATCTCTTCTTGACCTTGGCTCACTAGAGGCATGATGTCGAAAGTAATTTGGGAATAGATTGGGTGACATGTGTTACTTATCACCTGTTCAAACACTGTGGGATTTGTTCAGCTAAGAACCTAAGGACTGTATCAACACTTGAGGAATCTGGGAGGTCAAAAAAACTATACCTTTCGTCTATATAATGACTTCCAACCCCACAAAAGCAGCTGTAGGCATTAGATCCACCCGAGAGAAGTTGCTTAATCCTCCCATACCGCAATCAGTGGTCTAAGATGGACTACCTGAATGCTATCTAACCAAGGGATCTATGCAGGTTTGTCAATAGCCTGACTGCAGGCCAAATCTAATCTCTCAAATTAACAGGGGACCAATGGCCCGTCATTGTTTTTCCAAGTGAGAAACACACAGTTTGTCAAGAGGTAAATGAGAGATATTCACTACTAGATAACCTCAACCCTGGAATGACGGTCTTTGCATATATGCTGTCCCCTTGACAGGTATAACGACTCTTCCCAGCACAATTGCTAGAAAAAATCGAATCTAAAGCTTTGAATGTCAGGATATGATTCCTGAAGATGACATGTAGACACATTGTAGTTCCACACTGGCAGTTGTTTGCTGAGAGTAGAATTTGTGTAGGTAGGCTTAAGTTTTTTCCCCCAACTCATCCCCGCCATTGTTTCAGTGTGACAACGGTGTGTCTTGACAGTCAGGAAAATGGGACACAGACATAAAAAAAGACTGGATTTTGCGTCTCTTAAAAAATAGCTGACAAATGTATCACTATGATATTCTCAACTGCCACAAGCAGAAAGAAACGATTGGAAAAAACAAACTCCAGAGTTTTAGTTCAGGAAAATATGTTATTTCCCTGTTGAGGCAGTGTGTGGAAAAGGACTATTAAGACCATCTATAAGGCAGGGCCTTTACGGTCACAGAAGGCAATTTTTTGACGTTATTGTTTAAAATGGTAATCAGTAAGAACATTTTGTTAATACAATGCCATGTTTGATACTGATGCCACTTTTTAAGAAACAGCCATTCTATGTATGGTGTTTTGCATGTAACACAACATTTACTGAGGAGGTAGAATGGGATGTCTGGTAATTGGAAGATTGCTGGTTTGATGCCCAGCTCCACCTTGTAGCATCTCCCGGTGAGCTGGATGGCACCTTGCATGGCCGCCTCCAACCTCAGTGTATGAATGTGTGTGAGAATGGGTGAATGTGAAGAAGAATTATAAAGCACCTTTGTGCCCTCTGGACTAGAAAGTGTGCTATCTCAAATGCAGTCCATTTACCATGTCCTTTGTTGGTGGCGACTGGATTGTCCTTTCCTGGCAAGAATGCAAAGATCAGGCAGGCACGCTGAATTTGATAAACCAGAGTAGCTACTGGTGTTCAGTAAACTGTCGATATGGATGAACATTGACAAAAATGAACGGCACTCTGGAGGAACAAATATCTAATATATATTATATAAGTGACCACGAAAAACAAAACAAATCTATCGATCAGAAGAACGCAAAGATGAGGACAGACCCAAAAATCCTTGCAGTTTTGAAAGGTATGTGAGACTTGCACTGTAATCCACCCAACACAGACAATCTTATTGATTTCCTTTGACGGTGCAGTGTGTAGAATTTTGCGGCCATTAGCAGTGAAGTTGCAGATTGCTACCAACTGAATTTCCCTCCGTGTCCGTGGCAAAGCAAAATGGCGGCGTCCGTGAAGGGGAAATTACGGTGGCCGCTAAACTCGCGAAAAATGCGAAAGTCCCTCTCTAGAGCCATTGTTTGGTTTGTCCGTTCTGGGCTACTGAAACACGGCGGTGCAACATGGCGCCGTCCGTCGAAGGGGCTCCAGCCCCCATGGAGATATAAACGGCTCATTCTAAGGTAACGAAAACACAATGATTCTTGGGATTATACACTAATTAAAACATACTTATTATATATTATATTCCATATTCCATTTCATTTCTGCCAAGTCTGTTCCGCAAAATGCCGCTAATTCTAAGTTTGTTTTAAGTACGTTTCCTTTAAGTACTTCAAAGTTCAAAGTTCAAAGTGTTTTATTGTCAAATGTACAGTACAACACAAGGTCATTCTGGACAATGAACACATGACAACACATGAAATAATAATGGTCCAAATTTGCAAGTCAAAGGTCACCTATCACAAATCCAAAATATATAGGAGCTTGTTTAAGAGGATTAATACCAGAAAGCCTTGGCAAGGGCCCATTTACGTATATTCTCCACTGACCCCTAAACCGAAACCGATGGCTACCCATTTGTGCTTTGCTGGCACTACACAGGCTTTGAATGTATGTGCTTTAATTTTATGTATGTGCCCCAGAGCTGTTTAATGCTGCCTGATCCCTCCTCTCTCCTCTAAGCTAGGCCACCCCCCACCCCATCCTTATTTATTTGCTCTAATGGAGCTGCTGTGGACAGATGTTAGCTGGGACTCTTGAAGTCAGAATGATGGTAATCATGTCTCTAGACTTCATAATATTGAATGATGCTCAGGCACACCATGCACTGCTGCTAGGCTTGGGCGATATCCCAAATATTACATGATATTATCGTTGTTATTGAGAGGGGAGGATTTCTAATATAACAATTATTAACAGTTTTTTCATAATATATAATTATATTATTGTATTTTATGTTTCAGGTACATACATTACATATTATATACTGTGTGTGTCTGTGTATATATATATATATATATATATATATATATATATATATATATATATATAGTGGTGTGAAAAAGTGTTTGCCTGATTTCTTATTTTTTTGCATGTTTGTCACACTTAAATGTTTCAGATCATCAAACAAATTTTAATATTAGTCAAAGACAACACAAGTAAACACAAAATGCAGTTTTTAAATGAAGGTTTTTATTATTAAAGGAGAAAGAAAATCCAAACCTACATGGCCCTGTGTGAAAAAGTGATTGCCCCCTAAACCTAATAACTGGTTGGGCCACCCTTAGCAGCAACAACTGCAATCAAGCGTTTGCGATAACTTGCAATGAGTCTTTTACAGCGCTGTGGAGGAATTTTGGCCCACTCATCCAGAATTGTTGTAATTCAGCCACATTGGAGGGTTTTCGAGCATGAACCGCCTTTTTAAGGTCATGCCACAGCATCTCAATAGGATTCAGGTCAGGACTTTGACTAGGCCACTCCAAAGTCTCAATTTTGTTTTTCTTCAGCCATTCAGAGGTGGACTTGCTGGTGTGTTTTGGATCATTGTCCTGCTGCAGAACCCAAGTTCGCTTCAGCTTGAGGTCACGAACAGATGGCCGGACATTCTCCTTCAGGATTTTTTGGTAGACAGCAGAATTCATGGACACACACCTTCCAAAAAGTTCAACTTTTGTCTCGTCAGTCCACAGAGTATTTTCCCAAAAGTCTTGGGCATCATCAAGATGTTTTCTGTGAGACGAGCCTTAATGTTCTTTTTGCTCAGCAGTGGTTTTCGTCTTGGAACTCTGCCATGCAGGCCATTTTTGCAGTGGTTTTCGTCTCTTTCTTATGGTGGAGTCATGAACACTGACCTTAACTGAGGCAAGTGAGGCCTGCAGTCCTTTGGATGTTGTTGTGGGGTCTTTTGTGACCTCTTGGATGAGTCGTCGCTGCGCTCTTGGTGTAATTTTGGTCGGCCGGCCACTCCTGGGAAGGTTCACCACTGTTCCATGTTTTCGCCATTTGTGGATAATGACTCTCACTGTGGTTCGCTGGAGTCCCAAAGCTTTAGAAATGGCTTTATAACCTTTTCAAGACTGATAGATCTAAATTACTTTCTTTATCA
>OMKR01050106.1:0-12207 GCA_900302355.1 Cyttopsis rosea | reverse complement strand
CCTTAACAGTCAGCTTCCATCGGTTGGTACAAGTGTATGTTCATGGTCTGTCATCATATGCATATTAAAATACGTTTGGCTCCTGGTTAAGACACTTCCAGTTACAGCCGTAAGTACTATTAGACATCCATATCAATGTTTTTTTTTTCTAGCAAAGTTGAATGAAATTCAATTTATGTATTCAATTAAGTGTCACGCTGTGAATAAATAGTGTCTCATATTGTGATTCATTGTGAGTTAAATTGAACCATTAAAGGTATAATATTCAATTTCTGCTGCTAGGGTTCTCTCAATCAAAAAAATAACAAACAAGATGGAGTCTGATGACATCAGAAGTAGCGTGGGATCATGGGAGTTGTAGTCTTCATTTGTTACGTGTGCGCTTTACAGGGACTGCTTTGGCCACAGAACGCGTAGCAAAATTTGCAAATAAGGTGTTTCATTTCATTGCTACGCTGATGATACACAGCTATATGTACTGGTAAAGCCAAATGACTTTTCCTAACTCTTATTAGTTGTTAGACCAGGCAAATATAGGCACTTGTTAGAGAATTAGAGTGTTAATATTGATGGATGGATTTCTGAAAGCTCAACCATCAAAGACCTTGGAGTGATTTTTGATTCTCGTCTGACATTGTGAATCCATGCGCTCCATGCTGAAACTGTAATCTATGCACTTGTATCCTCCAGACTCGACTATTGTACTGCCTTTTTTCTGGTCTTCCTAGTTGTGCTGCTAGACATCTCCAGCTTGTTCAGAATACTGCAGCTAGAATCTTGACAAAAATGAAAATGAAAATTTTGATCACATAACACCCATTCTCGCCTCACTTCACTGGCTACCAGTGCAGGCTAGAGCTGATTTTATGGTTCTTCTTTTAACTTTTAAGGCCTTGCATGGACTTGCACCACCCTACTTAGCTGAGCTGATTACACCATGTACACCAGCATGCCCTCTCCACTCTCTCGATGCTGGTCATTCCCTCAGTTAACAAAAAAAACTGTTGGTTTCAGAGCATTTGCCTACCGTGCCCCATATCTCTGAAATGGCCTCCCAGTACATATGAAAGCGTCAACTCAACTGATATCTTAAAATCAAAACTAAAGACCCATCGATATTCACTTCAATATCAAGCTTCTGTCTTGGGTCCTATATTATTTGCTTTGTATATGCTTCCCTTAGGTCATATTATATTATAGCAATTTTACAGGTGTCTCATATCACTGTTACGCTGATGATATCCAGCTGTATGTCTCTTTTAAGCCTGATGAGACTGAAAATGAACTGTTTTGCGCAATTGTCTGACTGCTATTTAGGACTGGATGGCTAACAACTTTTTACAGCTAAACACAGATGTGGCAGTTCTGCCTGCCACACTAGATCTCTAGACACAGGCAAGATGGTGGTGAAGATAAAGCCATTTTATTGCAGAGGTGGCAAGATGGTACAAGGAATGGAATTCATGTCATGACAAGGCTCTCCCTTGTGTGTGTGGGGATGGGTGGTTTTAACCTGTGCTCATCAATTCCACTGATGAGCAACGGGTGTGCAACCACGCCTGCTCCCATGTCCAATCAACTAGACCCAAGACAGACGTGGCCGCTCAAACCACACTGCCCCCACACCACAGCAGATAAGACTGAGGTCCTTATCATTGCTTCAGATAGCATAGCTCCCAAGGTTGCTCAGTGTATGGGGTCCCTTTCTTCAACTGTACAGTCTAATCTTAGAAATCTCTGTTATTTTTGATCACGCTATGTACTTCGATCATCATATCAAATCATTGTGCATGTTTTTTCCATTTAAGAAACATTGCTAAACTCAGGTCTGTTGTATCACAACCTGAGCTAGAGATGATCATTCACACTTTTATATCATCCCGTCTAGACTTTGTGACCTTGCTCTGTGAAAGGTGCTATAATAAATAAACTTTACTTACTTAATTACAACCTACCCTAGAACATAGAACTCAGTTGAGTCCATCATCCTTTTAACATTCCTTTAACATTGATGTTTCATTGTGGTTGTTATATTTCAATTTTTGTTTATATTGCTTTCTTATTGTGTTTTAATTTTTTTTTTTTATAGTTTTTATAGTTTTTATTTCTATGTTGTCTTGTTGTTTTTACTTTGATGTATTTATGTCACATGGTGTTCTTTGTGCGGTGTATCAGGACCATGTCGCATGGTGATTCTACACCATGAATAAAGATTGATTGATTGAATAATGGAGTAGAAAAAAAGTTTTGAAAAAAAAGCTATGTCGAGATCTCTGACGTCACATCCAGTGTTCCCTGTGTTGCCCCGGAAGTGATAGCAGTAGAGGGGTAGAAGGGGATAGACACCATGACAGGTGACCTAATGGTCCGTTACCAACATTAATGGAGACTCTCCAATACGTATTTACGCTCCGCTGCACGTGCCTGTTTCCCGTTTCTCCAAATAAAACAAATAAAAACATCGTGTTTTTATTATTTTAGATTATTTTCCATTATTATTATTTATTATACTCCTTTTCCTAATTGAACGAAACAAAAAATGCCCCATGTGTCCCGTGTCAGTCACTGCCCCCCTGTGTGTGTGTATGCTGCAGAAGCAAAGAAATGCCCTGTTTACATCCTGGCATTAACATGCATCTTGGGTGATCCGATCCGAAGTAATCAGCTCTAAGTACGTCTGTTTACACCTGGCATTAGAATGCGTCTCCACATGCGTCTCGAGAGATTGGATCTCACTTCCCCGCTTTATATGTAAATAAATAAACGCGTACATCATCAAAAATTCTAAACGTGAACATAACTCAGAGAATTGGAGTGGAGTTTGTTCTCCAGCAGTGGATCGTGCGATCCACGGAGAGGGACAGCAGAGAGGGAGCATTTCCAGTCCACTGCGCATTCTGGCTCCCGTGTCTGGCCACAAACACTGGCACTGATTGGCACTGATTGGCCCATAAGGGGCGCTATAACACGCATTCTGAGTCAAAGGCTCATTGCTGCCACCACATTTGTCCTAGTAAAGCAAAACTTGACATACATTTTCAGCTGGACATTCTGAACAGTTTAGCAATTGGGACCTATAATGTCCGCCTATAATTTCTTCCCGCCATTTTGAATTTTTTGAATGTCAGAATGACACGAAATTGATGGTGGGGGTCCATGGGATATGCATGAACAAAGTTTGAGAAAGGCTAAGGGATTGGTCAAAATTTGGCAAAATTATTAGCCAATCAATTTAAAAAAAAGATTTGCTGTAAATTAGTAATACAGTAATAAATCAACTTGAAATTTGTAAGGGCAGTTAGAAACATGATGTCTACCAAGTGCTGTGGTACCGGCGGAACCGGAAAGTAATGTATTGGCATTGCCTAGGAGCTACAGCTTAGTTTTAATGTGAAAATTCCTGACGGGATGTGAAGACTCTTTGTTTGAGTTCTGGCTAGTCGGAAGGAGAAGTGAATGATATCCTCCATTTTGATTGAGTTGTCAGGATTGCCAGAGAAGGTAAGACGCCAAATTGACTGTATGTAGTGATTTTAGATCAAAGTTATGTCGACACTGTCTGTAGGCATAGGATGTGCAATTAATAAGGTCTTGCTTTGATAACGTCAGGTGATGACAGAAAGAAGCAGTGCACATTACGATAGCCAGGCCTGGTTGTAGGCTAGCTGTCAGCATGTGATAACGTCAAGAAGTTTTCCATGGTGTTTAATGTTTAACATAAACTTGTCTTGGACGTTCAGATGGCGAGGCATTGGGAGACTGTTGATGATTGTTTATCTCACTGTTTACTCTCACTGTCTCTGTTTGCCCACATTACAGACTCTACCTTTAAGGTATTGCTTTTTGTACTGTCCACATGGCACAACTTCAGAGGCACATTTCCATCCATTTTGCCATATTGCCAGTCCTAACCAACCACTGGGACACAAAACACCTCTTGGCCCAAGTGACCCCGAGGACAGTGATGATGAAAGCGATGAAGATCTTAGTGAGGAAGAATTAAAATTAAAAAAAAGGAGGCACTAATTGGCAATCTGTCCTCCTGTTGGTCAACCTATTTGACCATGGAATAAATTTTGTTGGAACAACAAGGAAGGTGTGCTATCCCGAACTACAGCCCTCCTGCCTGAAGAAAACGGGAAGCAGAAAATGATTTGATATTGGAGTCAAATGATCTGACCATGAGGCAGTTAGTTACACTTGTGACATCCTGTGACATCCTTCTCTGGACCACAGCCTGTACTCATACTGTAGAAGTTGAGAGGCCTTTAATTGTTGGAACCTACAATACATTCAAGAGGTCTGCTTTAGTCATTCACAGCAAAGTACAAGTTGCATAAACAAAAGTTACTGTAGCTTTGTAACTACAGTTCTATGAAGGAGGCGTAGCCCCTTAGGGGCTACGATTGGTATATCTCCAGCATGCATGCGCCAATACTGAAAATGTATCACGTGCACTCGCTTCAGACAATTAGGATGGAGTAGTACAGCCCTATATAAGCCAGGAGGTCCGCCATCTTGTCCTATGAACCAATTCAGCAAGACCGATGGGGTCCAGTGGGGTATAAAACCCGAAGGAGCTACGCCACCTTCATAGAACTGTAGTTACAAAGGTACAGTAACTCTCATTCTATGTCAGGAGGCTCCGCCCCTTAGGGGCTACGCTACTATTGGTATACCAGGGGCGGAGATACTATAATCCCTGTTGGAGCCGACCACGCCTTAGTTGCGTAACAGTCCAGGGTGAAGGTTGAAGCAGCCAAAGCCGATAGCAAATGTAAACATGCACACAACGACCCTGGCAATCCATCGCACCCAATCAGGGGCCAATGGGAGGCAACTAACACCACACACAGTGTATACACAGAGAGAGTGTTACTCACCAAACACAGGCAGTACATCAGGGAATCTGAGCAGCCTGTGAAGAAAAAGTCCCCTAAGTCTGCTCGGCAAGAACAGACTGGGGGATGGACCCTCCGGAAGCATCTCGCAGGTAAAAATGTCCTGGACCCCGACGCCTCTAAATAGGGCAGTCGAAGCCGCCACACCTTGGGTGGAGTGGGTGCGGAGAATGGTCAGCACATCCCGACCCGTTGACTCATAAGCCATCGCAATACAATTGCATTACCAATGAGAAAGGCGTTGTGCAGAGAGCAGCTGGCCAAGCGCAGCCGTCCCATAGCACACAAACAGTTGCTGTGACAACTGAATTGACAAACCGAACTGGTCCATGTAGCACACCAGCACGCTCACAGGACACAAACAGTAAAGCCGCTCCTCCCGCACATCATGGTGAGGAGGAGGAAAAAAAGCATAGAGGATAACCACCCTTGATCTGTATGAGCTCATTACAACCTTAGGTGTAAACAACGGATTAGTACATAACACCGTACTGCCATCTTCAAGCAGCTTCACCGAGATCTGTGACACTAGTTCGAAAGGCATGCTACAGAGCATGTCCAGAACCAATCCCAAATCCCCCTGAGGGGCGACACAGGCCCATGAGAAAATGCTTCACGAACATGTGGCTAAACACCGGCCCGTTAACGAAACCCTCATGACAGTCCAGAATCTCCGCTGCATACACTCTAATAGTGGACGCCGCGCGTTGCCCGCCCATGGGAGACTGCAGGAACTCCAATATGGGGACAACACCACAACACAGGGGGTCAACTTCCCCAACGGCACATCATCATTCAAATACGTTCCACTTGGAGGCGTAAAGCCGGGAAGGGGACTGTGTGCAAGAACCCATGATGGTGGAGATCACAGCCTATGACAACCCGCGTTATTTGAGCCTGCGCTGTTCAGGAGCCAGGCCAACAGCGGATGTCCCAGGATGGCCCCTTCACGATCAGTGGCAGGAGTTCCGAGAACCAAAATGTTCCGTGGCGATTGGGGGCCACCAGTATATGACAGCCCCTCCAGTCGCACAATGATGGAGAATACGAAGTCGAGATGGAATCTATGAATCAAACCGCTTCAAACGAGGGCCACCCCACGGAGGTTGGAACTCCCGCGCAGGTGAGCAGGCGGATAAAGATGCTAACACTGGCTGCTGCACTCAACCGGATAAAGATGTTGCTAACTCCTGCTGCCCTTCTGACTTGGGGACTAAGGATAGCGGTCCTGCACAACCGTTCTTGCCGGAGTATCCAAAAACTGCTTTTGGTAAACAGACTCGAGCTTTTAGCTCCGCATATTTCATAACTTTTTTATGGCTTGAGTACAGCAAGCAGGTAGATGCCATATTCTGTTTCCCATGCCGGCAGTTTGTTAGGGACCCTGCATTTACTTAGTGGGATCAGGGACTGGAGAAATATGAAGAAAAAAACAGTAAAACACACTGAATCTGCTCAACACAAACAGAGTATGGAAAAGTGGCAGCTCTATCAAAAGTCAAAACTGAGCGGCTCTGTCGCTGCTCAAATGAGCACAGCTCACAAGACAAACTGTGAAAGAGAATCGACAATATGCCACCTCCATTGCTGAAATTATCTTGTTTTTGGAAAAGCAAGGAATTGCTTTTAGAGGACATAATGAGAGTGAAGGCTCAAGCAACCGTGGGAACCTTTTTGAAATGTGCAGCTTCAGTGTCATTTTGGATGATGCCAAGCCAACACCCAAAATTTGTTCATACAAATAGCTTCTGGTATGGTGTGGAAAGAAATAATTAATGGGAAAGTTTTTTTGTTTTTTTTCACGGTTGACAAAGCTCGAAGCTTCAAATCCGAACAAATGACAGTTTGTGTTTGCTACTCGCAATATGGAAATACAAGAGCGTTTCCTTGGATTTGTTGACTACTCTGAAAGGACTGACACAGAAGCAATATATGGTCTAATTAAAAAGTTCCTGAATGAACATGAAATTTCCAACCTTCCTGTGGTTGCACAGTGTTATGATGGTGCTGCCGTCATGGCCGAGAAAGTTAACGGAGTGCAGCAAAGGATGCGCCAAGATCACCCTGGGGCCATCTATATCCACTGTATGGCACACAAGCTAAGCTCGTACACCTTTTTTGGCCAACCTGGAACTCACCATGCCTTCCTACAGATGCAGAAACTGGGAGTGAAAGTGGACCTGTCTGCCTTGAGTGACACACGATGGGCCTGTAGATGGCATAACGTGTCAGCTGTGAGAAACTCTTTGAAGGCCATCATGACCACTCTTGCTGAGTTTTCTGTGCCCCCTTAACTCAGATTTACAGAGGCCTCAGGTCTGCTTCACAGCGTGAGAAGACTATAATTCTGTGTGTGCTTGATTGTGCTCTCCCATGCTCTGCGCATCATCCATGTTTCATCTCAGGCCCTCCAGAAAGCAGATACTGTACGACGCTTGCTCACGCTTCCAGTGTTCTACAGGCCAGCATCCAGGGACTTGGAGAAATGAGAAACAATTAGGAAGAGATATGGCAGGAGATATTGTGATATTTCTGTCACAGAGGAGCCCCGACACAAGCGCCCTGCACGGAAGCCAGCCACGTTAACTTCTGCACTTTTGAAGAGCACGCTGAGGCAAAGGGAGTTTCCAACCTCTGTTTTGAGAGCCCCAAGGACAGATGGGCTAAACACCTCTTCTATTATTGATACACTTGTTGGAGCATGGGACAAATGGTTTCAGTGAGGAAACCGGTTTGGAACCGAGGACTCAGAGCTCACCGAGTGTAGGACTGAGTGTAGGAGAGCCTGTAGCCATTTGTTCTGATGTGTGCCTTGGATGAGGGGCGGCAGTTATAGGTGTAATGATAGCCCCACGGTCCTCGGCGCCCGGGGCAGACATCGCTACTCTGTCCTGAGTAGATGTCACTGTGGTGTGGGGACTATCGTGCACAATTTCTGTCGAAGCCCCATCAGTGGAAGAATACTCTTTCACGACTGGATAGACAGCAGACACGGGTGGTTTATTGACTACATTTATATGTGGCAAAAACACACTGTCTATCCCGATCTGGGAAGAGGACACAACCTCCTCCATCATCACCATCATTGCTGCCTCCTCCTCCTCCCCAGGGGCGGGGTTGACCAGGTGCACGCCACTCCGGCACACGGGCGAGCAGGGGCAGTGTTGAGGGGGCCTCTGGGTGCAGCGGGGGGCTCGTGGACTTCCGTGGTGCGCCATTTCTGTGCCTGTCTCGCCGCCATGGGACCCAGCCGGAAGGAGGAGCTGTGCTCTTCGCTGCCAGCGGTAGATGAAGGGAGAGTTGCTGCTTCCCCTCCACCCTCTTGAGCCGGTTGATGGTATCAGACAGGGCGTCACTGAAGAGTCCCATCTCGGAGATGATGACATTCAGCAACACCATCTTCTTGGTCTGCCGCATGGTGGTCATGGTCAGATGTCTGTGGCCGCGGACCTGACACGCTGCCTGTGCCTGGGTGAGGTGCAGTATGGCCGCGGAAGCCCTGGAGGCTTCCTCGATCTTGATGGCCATCATTGTGTCCCTGCCGGTGGTACCACCAGCATCGCCACACTGGAGGTCGCCACTGCACCCTGACACGACAAGACATACATCTTGTCGGTCAGGAGGGCGGAGAATTTGTCCTTCGCCGATGGCAGCAGTGGTTTCCTGGATTCCCAGGACCCCACAGAGGTCGGTACGAAGTAGTATTCTGCCGAGATGGTGCGGCAGGCCGCACATGCTGGTGGCTCCAAGAGGCCGGTGGCTGTGTGCTCCGCCCCAAGGCAAACTAAACATTTGTCATGGGCATCGCCAGCTTCCTCTAACCCAGAGCAGAGACAAATGGCACTTGATGACGGAGATCTTGAAAATTGTGATAAAAAGGTTGTGAAGAAAATGAACGGAGTGCTCTGTGTATCAGTCCCAGCTGAATTGGAAAAGAGGACAAGATGGCGGACCACCTGGGTTATATAGGGCTGTACTGCTCAATCCTGATTGGCTGAAGTGAGTGCACGTGATAAATTGAGATATATTAATAGGAGCGTAGCCCCTAAGGGGTGGAGCCTCCTGACATAGAAATGCTGAATGATTATTATTTTAACTATTATAAATACTATTATATGAGTAAGAAAATGATTCCTGCTCCTTTAAAAGTAAAACGACGCAAGGCTAACAATGTGAATACGCCCTGCTCTTAGACAAGCTTGGCAGAGCGCAAATGGAAAAAAGAAAGTCTACATACAAATTTTTTAAAGATTGTTTAAAGCTTTACCAAAGCTCTGTTAAGACAGCTAAGGCACAATATTATGCTGAACAAATTGATAAAAATGCCCGCATCTTAAATAAAGTTGTCTTCTCCCAGGTCTGCTCCTACTTGAACACATTCAACATTTTTGACAAATTCCAGTCTGGTTTTAGAGCACTGCATAGTATAGAATCCACTCTGCTGAAGGTACATAATGACATCCTTTTCTCTTTCGATTCTGGTTCTTGTGCCATTTTAGTCCTGCTCGATCTCAGCGCAGCATTTGATACAATCAACCATGACATTCTTTTAAAACACCTGGAGGGTGAAGATGGTCTGCAGGGCCCAGTGTTAAATGGTTTACCTCCTACCTGAGAGAAAGAACCTTTTCAGTTAGAATAGGAAACTGTTCTTCATCCCCTGCTCCCATTAAATGTGGCATCCCCCAAGGCTCTTTTATTCTCATTATACAGTACGTACATGCTTCCCCTTGGCTCTATCCTTGAGAAATACAATATTCTGTATCACTGTTTCGTGGATGAACACACAGTTTTACCTACCAGTTACACCTGACAGTGGTTTCTCACTGAAGAATCTGTTTAACTGTCTAGATGACATCAAATGCTGGATGGTGAGGAACTTCCTACCACAATAGAGTTTGGGATCATGACATAGGTAGAATTGTGGGTTTTCAGGACATGCGGTCGAGACCGAGTAGTAGTAGTAGTGGAGGTAGACGTTGCGGTGGTGTTTCTATCCTATCCAATGTTAACTCTAGTTGAACTTTATATTTTACTCTATATAAACCCCCTTGTGATGTAGACTGCATTAAAAGTGTTCACAAGCATTCATATGTTGCGTATTTGTGTAACATAATATTGATCAGTGCAGTGCAGTGGCAGTGTAACCTTCAAGTACTGACATTTCAAGTGAGATTTAAAAAATATAAAAAAATAAAGATAAAAGCTTGACATAAAAACAAATTACAGTCCAAATAGCGACTGTGTCTTCTGAGTAAGTCTGCAATATGTCAATTAAAATCAGAAAGGCGAATATTTAAAAAAAAATGTAAAAATGAATGAAAGACACAAACTATTGAACAAAAAAGTGTCCAGCAGTAAATAACTGAGATATTAATAGAAAAACACGCTTGTGCTCCACTATCAGCTTCCTGTGCTGGCGAGCTGTCAAGTATGACATAAGTCATAGGTCTGAACTGCTCTAATGTGTAAGCGATCACACCACAAACAAGGTAGGAAAACACATTTGGAAATGAAACTTGCGGTAGCTCATTGAGATCACACGACCACTCTTTCTGTTCCTACAGATTGAGCCCGTTAATTTCCTTTATTTTGTCAAAGTAGTGATCTTCACATGGTCCAATAGTGGGTTTTATTTCTCTTTGGATTTGTGTTTGTTGTCACTGTTTGCTGTACTCAAAATAAATGTAAACAAAGTGTCTCAAAAAATGGCGCCCATTCTCTATAGAAGCTGCCTCAGGGTGAGCGTTCTCTAGTCCATTAATTTCTGCTATGGAGCTGAATTCCCAAGGCAGGTAGAAGGGATGTACATTTATAGTTAAGAGATCCAGGTCTGGTGAGCAGTGTGTCGTAAGTATACATCCGAACCCGACAGTGAGAGCAAGAGTTAACTGAGTTAAATAATGCAGACCGTCCCACCTCTCTGTTTATCTGACTCCGTAGTTCTGTCCTGCCAGTAGATGGAAAATCCAGTCGGGGTAATGGCTGAGTCAGGCACCGTAGGGTCCAGCCAGGTCTCAGTAAACGCCAGCACGTAGCAGTTCACAGTGTCCCGCTGTACGTTAATCCGTGGATTGAATTTGCCAGTAAAATGCTCGGTAAAGACGGATCTCGTCCGAGATCTGCATAGGATACCAGCATGTTTGCCTCTTTTTTTTCTCCTCCATCGGCGAGTTGGTAAACACAGCGGCAGCAGGACAAAGGAATCGCAAGCATCTACTCCGGTATGTTGAGAAAATGTCTTTGTTCAGTGACGAACAAATTTCCAAATGATCATATTGTATGAGCGACAGTGTGGTAGGTAGAAAAATAAAAACAATAAAAACAATAATAAACAAAAAACTACGAATGCAGAGCCATCGTCAGTGTGACTTTTCTACAGCGCACTGGAACCAGAAGGCATGTTCTTAGGGAGCAATATTGTTAGCCTTGGTACTGGCTGTGTATCCATGTGGGGAGTTCGGTATAACATATAAATACTGTCTGACTATGTTCTAAGGCAATGGTACTCAACCTTTCCCAGCTCAGGAGCCACATTAACAAAAGATATTTTCGCAAGAGCCAAATTTCTGAAATGTCCCTTTCCTCCATGAAACCTTTATGCATTTTTAAATAACGCAACTAGTAACATGTTATTTAGGAATGAAAAGCATGATGTATGCAATAATTGCAATTTTGTATTATTATTACCGTATTTTCCGGACTATAAGGCGCACTTAAAAGCCTTTAATTTTCTCAAAAAACGACAGTGCGCCTTATAATCCGGAGCGCCTTATATATGGATTAATTCTGGTTGTGCTTACTGACCTCGAAGCGATTTTGTGTGGTACACGGCGCTCACGGCGCTCTGTCAAAATGTTTTAGTACGACTTTGGTAAACTACAAATCCGCACCGCTTGCAGCATTACGGCTACCGTAGTCAGGAGCGTCGTGGAGTAATACATACTGTGCTTCACCATAATATTACAGTGTGTGTATAAGGACCCAAAATGGCACCTGTCGAGAGACACGCTTACGACGCGGACTTCAAACTCAAGGTTATCAGTCACGCAGTAGAACATGGGAATAGAGCAGCTGCGAGAGAATTCAACATTAATGAATCAATGGTACGGAAGCGGAGGAAGCAAGAAGATGACCTGCGCCAAGTAAAGAAGACCACACAGAGTTTCCGAGGGAACAAAGCGAGATGGCCACAGTTAGAGGACAAAATTGAACAGTGGGTTATTGAACAGAGAGCAGCAGGTAGAAGCGTCTCTACAGTCTCTATTCGACTGAAGGCAACAGCGTTAGCACGGGACATGAATAT
>OMKR01050104.1:13651-28651 GCA_900302355.1 Cyttopsis rosea | reverse complement strand
TCTGAACACTTACTAGCATAAATTTGATATACATTTTCTCTGTGATCTTGTTTTCCGCTTTTGATCTTATCTACATATAGCTATTATGGGAACAGCCGAGACAGAAGCCACTTAATTGGGCTGTTCCGCTGCAGTTGATTTTGCTCGGGGACGACTGACAGGCTAGGTCAAAAAGAATATTTATTTTTTTGCGAGGAAGTTCAAATTGTAATAATGCTGCTTGGTGCAGGTAACTGAATGCATACAGAATGATGAAACACTTATAAATTCTTGATAAAACGTCAGCGGGACAGAGTGATTTAAAAGTTGTATATTGTTTTCTGAAAGTGTCATTTCAACTGTGTAAATTGTTTTGATGTTAAAATGCACCGAGGAGTTGAGGCTACCCACGTCTTCTGCTATTACACCTCTACCCCCACCTCCTCCTCGATACGGGGACACTTGGAGATGGATTTTGAAGTTTAGTGTATCCAAGAATGACTCGGTTTTGGAGGAGATCATTTTTTGCGGCATTAAAGTTGAATAATCTGTCCAAAATCCATCCGTTAACTCTGGTAATGCATGCTCTGCTTGATGCAGCGCAGACAACTTGGCCTCAATCGTTTTGAGGTCAATCAATTTCAATGAGAGCTGAACTACCCCAGCAGAGATTACCAAGAATTTCATTCAAATCAATCCAGGTTGAGAAATTCCCACAAAAAGGTTTAGTCTCAGCACGCCAGTAGACTCAGAAGTGAGTTTCACTACTGATGCGACTATTTCTGCAAGTCAGCAATAATTGTTGTGCATATGAAATTGTTAGAATATGTATTATAGAGCCACATATTCAACTGGTGTACATGAATGCACCATATGCCTTCCCAGTGTTGCAAGTTGGACCTCAGGGCTCACGTATGTGGCTGCCAGGGTCGATAACATCACAACCACGGTGGCTTGCCAACACTAGTGTCCTACTTTCAAATCCATCGGCCGTAATGCAGAAGGGATGTTATCCTTAATTGGTTCGAGCGTTTTAGAAGTGTAACATTCAGAAAAAGAATCTGTGTTGTCTGATTCGTATAACAATAGAGGGAATGAAACAAAATATGTCCGTTAGGTGACTTGAAGACAGACAGTCAGCAGTCGTTGTTCAGTGAATGTTTAGTTTCAGTGAATCTTTGTTCATGTCAAAGTAACAGCAGCATCTTTTATCAAAGATATTCTAAGGCTACTTACAAGTGCTGCTCTCGATTGGCTGCTGTCGTGTATTGAATATTATGCAAACCTCATTATCAACTCTCACTGTTGAATGATATTATTATTATTATTATTATTATTATTATGTTAATTATACATTTTATTCTTTATTGTTTTAGGTGCCTATGGAGTTGTTTTGAAATGCAGACACAAGGTAAGACTCTTTATGATTTTGATGTACAATGTGTATCAATCAATATAAATTCCCTTATTTTCATTTTTAGCCATGGCCGTTGATACGTTTTAATGCAAATCAAGTTTGTCAAGTGATAATATGCATTGCATTTAAGGTGTTTGTGGTGGATCTGTCTGAAACAGTTGTTGATATGAAGGGACAAGGGGCTCAACAAGCTAGTAGTCTTGTCTTTTTCTATAGTTGGAAAGTAAACAAAGTGATGGCCAATGGAACACAACAGATACCGTACACTATTTATTTAACCCATATAGCTAGTATTTACATGAAATTAATTGTTAAGAGTTGGCAGTGAGCCGAGCTTAGTGTGATAATTGCAACAAAAAAGTGTACCGTCTCTAATGGTACACAAGCACTCAGATGAATGTTGCGAGAGAGGGGTGAGCTCTGCAGTAAACCAGAGTCAAAGTCTATAATTACTGAGCATTATAATTCAGACTGATTGATCCCAGGCCTCGGGAGCTGCAAACGCCAATGTTTCCATTATGTGCAGCAGAAATAGCGCCATTAGCCCTCAGTTATCTCCACAGCAGAGACAGAGCCTGGTGCTATAGCTGTCATAATGGCTGTTTATACTGGTTTTAAGTGTTACACGATGAGGATCACCATCCTCACAGTAAAGAACACCTGTTTTGTTTTTTTTACGTTGTTTCTCATATAGGTCCACTGATTTGTAAGGTATTTATTAGTTGATAGTTTTACATACTAACATACAAAATAAATAGATTAATAAGAAATGAGGCCTTTACAAGTTCACTGGTTTCATTTTTCAAATCAAATTCAAATGAAATAATAATAATAATATAAGGAAAAAAGCAAAGTTAATTTAATAAAATAAATAAATAGAACGATGACAATCATTCCTCAATGAATGATTTTCAATCATTATTTATCTCGAAGTATCAAAGTTGGTAGTAGTCTTGAACTACTCCAAGCAATTCTCAAATTTTTATCAAAATGATCCTCACAATAGTTTTAATGGTCCTTTTCAAAAGATTCCTCAGGTGGAATGATTGCTCGGCCGCGTATTAAAGATAAACTAGGGGACGATCGATCTGTGTGCGAAGACTGCTAATAAGAGAATGATTTGTGGAATGCTTCTATTTGGAACATATCTGCTTTTATCGTGAATGAAGCGACATTTTCCAGGAAGGTGACTCCTAAACACGAACGATAGAGCCCCAACACACATAAACGCACGCGGCCCTACACACTGGCATGAGCCTGCTGTTTAACCCCCTGTTGGTGTGCTGGAGACAAAAGCAGAAAGCAGCGCAGTGCACTCAGGAAACAGCTGCATTGTATGAAACAATGGCCCGCCTCGCAGCTGATTCGGCCGATCCAACCCACTAATCTAAGCAATGCCACACCACACAAATTTCGCTTGCACATGTACTTGTTTGGAAAGATCAAAATAGCCGCAGCCTCCCCAAAATAGCCCCGTATAACTATAAACGTCCACATGTATGTGGTGTTCATCGCACTGGAGGGCTCTTTCAGCAGACCACTGTACGCCGCATCGTGGCCTGGACGGAAAGCCTTCTGCGCACCTGATTAATTGTGAATTTCACGCAGCTTCCCATACATGCACCGAGGTTCTGCTTGGGATATTTAGGAACCAGGACAAATACATGAATATCCTCCCTGCAACCCCCCAGGAATAAGGAGGCTTAGCTTTGCTTTACCCCGCTGCAAAGCATCCAGCAGGTAGCTGACACAGTTAGAACGTCTTAGTGGAAGCGATGACACATTTTCAGGTTTTGGAAACACAATTTGCTCTTTTGAGCAATCTAGATTATCTGCCGTGAAGCGCTTGCTTGTCAGCTGTTTGTTTTTATCCGCCGCACTAATGTGCTAGAAGAGCCTTGTGAGGTGTTTTCTGCCCCCATTTCTGAGAAATTGCTTCTCAACACCCATCTTAGCATGTTGTGCGTAAGCTGCATCGTGTGGGTATAAACGACGCTGCGGGGATGCTCAAACAGAAACATTATGGTATGGCTGCAGGGTTTTATACGCTCTGGAAAACAGATGGTATAAATACTTCTCATTAGTAGCCGTTATCATACATACGTTCGGTGAAACTCCAACATTGAACTAAACTTTTAGGGTTTCATCCCTTGATGTTGGTTCCTGGTGAAAAGTGGCAACGTGTCCTGGTTGTTTTGGTGCTCAGTAAAAGTCTTATTCTGCAAAATGTTATTCTCATTGACCTCTATAATTTCCAATTGTTAAGGTCTAACATGTGATTAAGCATGTTTTATGGTTGCTACTTGATTGATTTACCACACTTAACACTTTGTTTGCATAATTCAGAATAGCGTGGAATGCTTGATGTTTACCTTTTCTGTGTTTGTGCACCGTGTGGACGAAACTGGGTCAGAAGTAGATCAATATCGATAGTGGAAAATCCTTTTTACTCGCTCCCACTGACTGTGAGTTCAGTGCCATACGGGATAATGCATGTTTGCTCAGTGCAGACTGTTTGACAAGCCTCTCAGCCGTCGCTCTCACACAGTGGACCAAACCAAATACCATTACATATCCAAAAGTATTTCCAGTTCTCTAAATGGTTAAGTAGTTAAACAGCAATCTGACCTCAAGAGATTGCTGTGTGTCACCATTGCTTGAGACGTGGATTGTGGCCTGGAGGCCGCTGCATAACACGTCTATGCCGAGATTCATGTCATTCTACTGTAGTTACTATAATGTAGAGCCGGTCCAAGAGGTTTTATTACTTCATAGCCCTCCACCATTTCTTAAACCTGTTTATTAACAAATTCTGTATTTAGTATTATTATTTCTTATTTCAATTTTAATATTTAGTATTTTTTAGTATTTTAGCATTTTGTATGAACTTGGAGTAACTACAAGATGTTTTTTCTCCCTATTCTTGATTCCAGTCATTATAATTCCAAGTTAAGTCAAGTCAATTTTATTTATAAAGTACATTTAAAAACAACCACAGTTGACCAAAGTGCTGTACAGAGTTAAAACAGCATATAATATAAAAGACAGACAATAACACAGAGAAACAGAAGATAAAAAGATAAAAAGACGTGCATGATACTCAGAGCGATTTTAAAAAGATTCAAAGGCCAGGTTAGAAAAGGTGTGTTTTTAGTCTGGATTTAAAAGTGTCCAAAGACGGGGCAGACCTGACAGGGAAGGGCAGGCCATTCCACAGCTTCGGGGCGGCAGTAGAAAAAGCACGATCACCCTTTTTCTGCAACCGGGTTCACGGGTCAGAGGATCTCAGTGCCCTAGAAGTGAAATGGGGGCACAGGAGGTCAGAGATGTAAGGTGGCGCCACTCCATTCAGGGCTTTAAAAACAAATAATAATAATAATAATAATAATAATAATAATAATAATAAATTTAAAATCAATTCTAAATCTGACCTGGAGCCAGTGAAGGGAGGACAGTGGGACAAACGTTGCATGGACCCGGTGGCAATCCTTTAGTGCACCATGTGAGCAAGGTGTTATTTTTTGGTTATTGGTTGGAGCAGGTCAGCAGCAGGTCAACAAACAGAGAACGCTGCTGTGATGAGTATTTATTTAACTGTGAAAGGTCTCTGTGGAACGCAGCTTGGTCACAGCGGGGTTCTGAATGCCCTTATCTTCATGGACCGATTCTCCCCAAGCGACCCACACAGCAGACAGGCACAATGTCGATGGTATGAGAGAAATAGCAGTTTAGGAAAGCATTCCCATTTCCATTATGATAAAATAGATAGATAGGAGCTTCCCACGGTGGATGTCTTTCCAAACTTAACTTCACATTCTTGTGTCTTTGTACCTGTGCTTGGGATGAAGATACTTTAAATGCAGTACGATAGAATTTGGAAGTAAGTTGAGCGTACTTAACCATTACTGTTAGTCAGCTCTATCTATTAGTTTGGTGGAGGTGAGTAATGAATGTTGGGCACATTTTTGCATTGATTGATGGAGATATTGCAGAAGAATCTAAAGCAGAGTAATTATTACCGGGACGACAAGGCAGAATAAACATGCATTCATTGTTGTTTCAGGATCAGCAATGTAACAGTGACTGACTCACCACAATTCTGCAGTCATTCGTCCTTTCTCCATCCTAATAAATGTTTTTTTAGACGTTAGAATTTGGTGGAACTACATTTCAGACAGTGTAATTGCCGCAGCTTTGTATTCCCGATGATAGGACGTATTGTTTGGACATCGTGCGCATATGAAACGAGCTGAATGCCTTTCAGTAATGTCAAAAATGACGCAGTGAATGTAGTCTACCCGCCCCGTTTGAAGGAGCAGTTATTTTTGCACCCGCTGCACAGAAACTGGGACAGGAGAGGGGAAAAAAAGACTTTCACATGTGGCATAAAATAGGTCACCTTGAGTTGAACACTTGACTGCGTGGTCCTACCGGGAGAATGGGAGAGGGAGCAGGATCCACAGCTTCTCCGCCGTCCCCTGGTGGAGCCGGGCTATTTCAGGCTGCTTCTAGAATCGAGTCAAACACAGACTGTCTGGTCCTGGCCCACCTGTTGCTCCACTTTTCATGTTTGCTGGCTCACCTCCTTCATGCGTTTTTATTTTAATTTTTTTTGGAACGGGTGTCTAGAGGTAATTTCAGCCAGAGTTCAAAGTATTTGACGATGAAATGCTTGGAAATGCTGCATCACCCAGCCCCAGCGCATCATTCAACGTGCTTGTTCAGTCGGTTCAGGGGTTCTAAACAGTTTCTTTGAGATTTTTATTTTAGCATTATTTCAAAACCTTCTCTTCATAACCTTCTCTTCTTCATAACTCAAAAATATCCCGAGAGCATTGGATGTGGGAGAACTGCTTAAATTAGGAAAGGTCTTGGCTCTGACTTTTATTGAGGCTCGAATCACCAGCAAAGTAAAATACTGCAGTGATTCACTTTCCGCTAATGAGGCAACTATGTATTGTCCATTGGAATACAAATTCACTATGTAAGGACAGCTAAACACAGATGAAAAAAAAAAATCAATATATATAAATGATACAGCGCAATCAATACATGACACGTATATAACACAATAATAGATCAAATATAAAACCTCTCATCTTATATTCACCGAAACCTGAGCCCTATCCTCTTCAGAATTTTTCTCCTATCTCTATGCAAACACAGACGTCTGTCTTCTTGTGCATTGGATTCTTCTTGTGGGTTCTTATGCGTTCATGTTTTTGACATTGATTCTGGGATCCATTGCACTCACTGGCGTCCCCAAGTCCCTCAGCTCTGGCTGTGTTCCGAATTTTTAAACAAGCCTACATCCATGTGCTTTTGAAGAAAGCTGGCCCTTTGCCGTGCCTTCCTACAAAATTTCTAACTGAAATGAGTCTGATACTTTTTTAATCTCCAACGTTCTTCGAGGGATGACGCTGGACGACTCCTGTAAATTGTCGAGGGGAATAATATTTTTGATCATTTTCAGCTGGCTTGACAGCAGTGAGACGGCTTTACTCCAGTGGATCACGCCTCCTTAGTGGACTGGCTCAGATCATTGGTGGGCTTTTCCTGCTTGATGTGGGCAGTGTGATGCAGGCACCTGCCTACATCACACAGCTACCGTCTGTGTGTAATTCCAAGGCACCAAAGCCAAACAAACCACAGCTGCTCTTACTTTGGACCAAAAACTGATGGAACTGTCTAATCTGGTTCAAAGTTAAAGTACATGTTATAACATTGCTTTGCTGCTCCTTTGTTATTATTAGAGACACGCCTTATCTTTACCACTATGACTTTAAAAGTATAGAATTTGTGCAGCATTTGCCACTTTTGATAGGACACTGGAAGTTGCATTGTTGGAAATCTGGCAACCTTTTAGACGCCTGGCCTTCTCAAATCCTTTCTCGGTCCCTTCTTGCCTGGGTTTTTGATTGATTCTGTGCTGTCTTACACAGTTCAGCTGTCTGTTGACCTGAAGAGAAACAGCGATGGTGCTCTGTGTCGTTTGTTTGCAGAGAAAATATGTATAGTGAAGAATTACTCAGCACCACTTTTCTCCCACATAGATAAGCCTCCCAGTCCAGAATCATGGGGGAATATCCTTGATATAAAATGTTACACCAAAAGATGTTCAGTGGAGATGTACGGATGCCTCTAATGAGAGTGTATACACATAATAAAGTAAGCTTTGAGAATGATTAAAGACAATACTAGCTTTATGAGAACTAATGAAAAGAAACCTGTGTGGGAGACATGATTTGATGCCCTTTATAATAAATATCCTCACATGACTATTTGTGAAAACATAAACATTAACATTAACATTAAAGTTGTGTACGGTCTGGGAGGGTCTTTTGGGAGATGCGCTAGACTGGCTCGTGTCCCAACTAATGTAGTTAGTTAGCCCTGGAGGCTTAGCACCAGCCATTAAAAGTACAGTGCATTACAGTTCAGCACATGCATTTAGATTTTCATACAGCTTCTCTCCCCTCAAAGTGCTGTGATGGGGGGTCCCTCCTAAATGTGATTCTCCGGCACGATGCTGCCTGTAGCTTTCTGAAGGGGTGAATCTAGAGCACAGCTCTGAGCCATGGGCAGAAATACCAGCCCTAAGTAGGACATGCAAAGACGCACGGCTTGTGATGTGCCGCCTCGTGCAGCGATAAGAAACAACAACTCTGTTGATTAATGTAATGTGTTTGGGCATGATATGTTTGACATTTTTCTCTTAACTAAAATATATATTGTTCTACATTTTTCATGCATCATTTCTAGTATTAATTGTGCTGTGTTTTTGACACAATGCAGACTAAATGCATTAAATGTTTTAAATATACATGAGAATTACACATATGCATCCACCATAGTACATATTACTTCTTTAGCAGTGGACATGAGGTTCATGGTTGTACTCTTTAATACTTAATAATTAATAGAAGTAAGTGGAATATTACCAATCGTAAAATTGGGAATATTTAGCAGAAGCATGTTCGTATTCCCGATGTGTCAATTCACTGTCATGTACCAACACTTGCACTGATTTGGGAGGTGATTTTTTTAATAAGTGACTCTTTCTTTGATGCAGGAGACAAATGAAATTGTGGCTATTAAGAAATTCAAGGACAGTGAAGGTAAGAGATCCTTCCTTCACTGGCGAGAAAATAGGTCCCTACAATGAGAACGGCAGTAGTATCAGAAGCTTTGTTCCAATCGATGTTCTTTAAAAAAAATGCATTTCCTGTGTGTTCTTTGACTTCAGATCATCTTATAGGATAAATCTCAACACGTACACAGTAGCAATTGTATTCATTTATTTGAAATAAAATGTTGTCGGCTGGGTTTGCAATGGCCCTCAACACTTTTAGTAGTGTGTGCTTCCCCTCTCAGTCGGCTGGGGTCACAACAGAAAAAACAAATGCTTATCAGATAAAATGGTCTGGTGAGAGTGCAGATTATGATTATGATTAAAAAGCCTTCCGACAAAGACAAATAGAAAAGTCAGATTTATGACTTTAGCACAAATCATATTTTTTACAGAATAAAAGAGATAATTAGGCGAACCTTGAAATTAGCATTATCTTGTTGCTGACTCTCCACTCCATTGACATATTAGAATATTTATTCACAAAATCCTATCCACTCCATCAATTCAAAACCATTAAAATACAATTGGCATAAACAATTTTAAGTCATTTGTAGTTTACTTGTAATTTATGAGCTTCTTTATAAATGCATAAAACAATGATTTTGCACATTAGTCATAGACTTGAATTTTTGATTGCCATAGAAATGTTCCCTATCCACAACTGAAGCTCATAATAGTGTTAATCGAGACCTTTTTATAGCAGATAAGGTAGATATGAACAGTTGGCACATGCTCTGGATGATGTCTTTCAGTTTTTTCAATGATTTGAAGCAGAGTAACAGCTTTTGGCCAATGCCTAATCTTATCGTGTTTATTATTTATTATCTCTTTTGGATGAGATAATAACCCATTCAAACCACATAAACTTATTTTGAGGTCTGCCTAAAATTATTCATTTTTTATTTTCCCTCCCCTTTGCGTAATCAAGAATATAGAATACAAATAACAGAATAGAAATGAATGGCAACATTGAGAGACCAATCCAAATGTACAGTTTTATTGCTTTCAGCTGCTCAAGCTCAGTTCCTCTGCACCTTATAATATTTCATGAATATCCTATTGCATTCATATTTTGATGTCCCTTTGCTTTGTTTTCCCCCCATCCATCTCTACTCTCTTGTCATATCTAATCCTGTGTATCTCTCTCACCTCCCTGCAGAGAATGAGGAGGTTAAGGAAACCACGCTGCGGGAGCTTAAGATGCTCCGCACCCTGAAGCAGGAGAACATTGTTGAGTTGAAGGAGGCTTTCCGCAGAAGAGGAAAGCTCTATCTAGTCTTTGAATATGTGGAGAAGGTAGGTTCACTATCACTATTTAACGCAAAGGCTAAGACCAGTAAATGTCGTTTTTCATGGTGTTGTTTTTGTCTTGTTTCTTGCAGAACATGCTTGAGTTGCTTGAGGAGTTACCCAACGGTGTGCCACCTGAGAAAGTGCGCAGCTACATCTACCAGTTAATCAAAGCAATTCACTGGTGCCATAAGAACGACATTGTTCACAGGGGTAAAAAAAATCCCTCTCTGCTTGTTTTTCTTTTCTAAAGCGGCCACTCGACTCTGTCAAGTTTTTAAATCTGTTGAGACAAAAAGTTCGAAGCCTGAGACGGAGAAAGCGTAGTGGATGAACAGCTGGTTTGGTTCTGGTGCATCAGGGTTTTACCGATTCTGATGCCATTTTCGATTCCCTCATTGATTCGCTTCTTCCCGTATTGGTACGGATTCTCACGACCCAACCCCGTTTTAGTGAGATTTTATTTTAGGCAGCCAAGGGTAAGTGCAGGCTCAGAACATCCAAGGTCTCAACCACAGCGACGTCACCAGACCCATCTGTACTGGATTATTTGGAATAATCTTTTTTTATGACAACCATCAATTTTCACTCGATTATGGACAGGACCTCTTTGTATTTAAAGATTTCCTCTGTGCTGAAATAGGGGCTTCGCAGATTTTACAATGAACTATAAATAACCATTCAATTATTCTGAACTTATGCGCTTTTGCCGAAGATCTGGCAGCGGAGCAGGCACCAGATGGCCTTTGTGAGCTTTTGGCACCTTGATCACAACAGAGCATGAATCCAGATGGTCTGTGATATACCCAGGCGCACATTTGACGATATTATAGAGCGGCACTCAATCTTGTGATACTATAGATTGTCTGGGTGTCACAGTTTTCACTTTCATTCAGACAAAATGGCCATGTGGTTCTTCAATTGCTAGTATTATTGAATTGACAATGAAGTCCCATGCCAGCATCTGCACTTACACCCTCTATCTCCTTTCCCATCTCAGATATAAAGCCAGAAAACCTCCTCATCAGCTCAGAAGATGTCCTCAAGTTATGTGATTTTGGTAAGTATTCCACTTACTTAAGCCCACTGGAATGATTACCACCAATATAATATAGAGAAAACCTTAAGCCAAAACGAATGTAGTTAAGTGAACCCTAATCTAGTTTGCAAAGTTTCCACCTACATTGTACCTCATGAATGTTCCGATCTTAATCCATTAAGTGCGTTCAGGAAAAAGAGGCCAGTGAGCTCTGATCCAATCTGGTGTGACACCATCATCAAAACAAAACTGGGAAAATGGCAAACACGGCATGGCTGCCATCATGTCGGCAATCTGGTGTGAGAGACTGGAGACCCACTGTGTCTTGCTTTGTGTCACAGAGACCACAGCTTTTGGAAAACACAAACACGGGGCAAGTGAACTACCTAGCACAAGGTTGTCAAACTCATTTTAAATTGTGGGCCAGATTAGACTGAAACCACATGAGGTAATATTTAGTCCTTCATGTGGAACATGCGTGTGGTGCGCAAAGACAACACAGCCAATTCAGAGGCTCTGTCCGGATAATAGGGTTGAAATCAAACGCACGCTTGTGTTTACCTGCCTTTGTTGTGGAGAAATAATAAAAAGCATTCCATCATTACATGGAAATTAACTGGTAAATGGCTAGCAAAGCCCAAGAAATTCATATGTAAACCACTGTATTTTTCCATTGTTCCTAAACATCTACAGTATATTCATTAGTTTAATATTCCTGTTAGAATTGATGCTAGGTCTAGAAAATATATACCAAAGTCAACTGTACCCCCACAGTCCAAATTATATTGTAAATATTATGTAACAGCAGGAGGTAAGTGAGAAGAATATAGATTGCCCAATTAATTGGAATGATATTGCAGAAATTACTGCTTAAATTACTGAATTATAGAGTGGCAGATGACTGACCGAAGCACACTATATATTGCCTCTTCCCTCATTTCTTGCCAGGCTTTGCACGTAATCTCTCTGAGGGGAACGATGCCAATTACACAGAGTATGTGGCCACTCGATGGTACCGCTCTCCAGAACTCCTGCTTGGGTAAGCGTGTCCTTTTTTAGCCTTGCCCAGAAGCCCACAGAGTATAACAGCGCACGTTTAAGTTACTACTATTTAAAGCGACCACATTGGCATAGACACACCGAGTGTTTACCACCAGCAGTCACCTCCTAAATCTCCGGTCCCAGGGCTCCGTATGGCAAGGCCGTGGACATGTGGTCAGTAGGCTGCATCTTAGGGGAGCTCAGTGACGGACAGCCACTGTTTCCTGGAGAGAGCGAGATCGACCAGCTCTTCACCATCCAGAAGGTGCTGGGACCCCTGCCACCAGAACAGATGAAGCTCTTCTACAACAACCCTCGCTTCCACGGGCTGAGGGTAATGCCATGCCAACACCACCCCACCCTACCCTAACCAAACACTGTCTTCTAATCTCCTCCATCTCTAGCTCAGCGTATCTGACCCACTCAATCCCTCTTTTCTCTTTCTTTCTCCCGTGCTTTATTTCCCTGTTGCTTTTATCTTGATATTTTTGAACATTCACTATCTCTCTATTCCACCTCCTCTTTTTCTCTCCCCTCGTTTATTCTCTCTGCCTGCTCTGTTTCCGCGCTCTCCGCCAGTGTTTTCTCCATCCTGCCTGAGTTTTTCTACGCCGTGACTGATTGGATCGCAGTGACTCATCATGTATTATGTATCCAGCGAGCTCTCTGAGGCGAGGTTGTGATAGTCTTCCTTGGCAGATGAGTGGTACAGCAGACTAGGGTGGCTCTTCCTCTTTCCTCCAAGGTCAAAGCCTCTCGATATGAGTCATTACAATTCAAGATGCCCCCTCAAGGTCCCCCCTTTCCCAAAGCTGGCTTTTCATGATGCGAAGGGTGGATGACCGTTGCTGCAGCTCTGACGCTTGATGCCTATTTGGAGCCATCAAAACTTTTATACAAACAATTAAACCACTGGTGCGGTAAATTAAAGTATCAAACGCTCCATAGTGCCTGGCAGTGACTTTGTGCACTCACAGACAATGCTATTTGTGTCGTTGTTCTGTTCCAGTTCCCTGCTGTGAACCACCCCCAGACTCTGGAGAGAAGGTATCTAGGAATCATTAGCGGAGCCCTGTTGGACCTCATGAAGGTACGGATCACACGCATTAGAATGATGAGGAATTGTACTAATAGTACAATTACATAACAATAATAACATAACAACAATGATAAGAATGAGAGTACAAACATGACAGTGTCTCATTCATTCATTATTTACAATGACATTCCTTGTAGAGCCAAAATGTTTTAACCTAAATTAATAGAAAATGGACTTTTGGCCGCTGCCTTATTTTCCATGTGAGTAAACACTTTCTGACTGCGTGATGCATCTGTAATGCCTTGAGCTTCTCTCAGCTCACATCCTGATTCCATCACTGCTGCTGCTCCTGTGTCAGCACTGTAAACAGAAGCCCCATGTCAAACACGTGGGCAGAGCCTATTCACTTTTGCTTTTCCCTGTAGGTAGTGACTCACTGCCAGCACAATACCATCTAAGGGCTGACTTAAGAAACGACAGCACCTATATATATACATATATATATAGCTATATTTTAATTTGTCATACAAACCGCATGATTTAGGTGCATGCTAAGCTGCAATGAAAAGCTCCATGAAGAGCAATTGTATGTCTCCTGTATTATTTTGATGTACCATGCAACACATGAACAGTCAGAGGGCAGAATTATATTAACGATGATGAATGCAAATACCTATTACTACTATGCAGAAAACAGGCAGGTTATAAGAAAAGAGATGGACAAAATGAGGAAGATACAGATTTTGAATAGGTGTTAAACTAAGCGTGGGATGCAATTCAATATAGTGGCCTGATGGATAATAATTGGAATGAGTCATAGCAGTGTGACTGTTTAGTTTGTTTTCGAGGTCTGGATGCTGAGTGTGTTCTGAGGAATCACGAGGCTTCCTGTTTGTTTCTGTGCAACAGAACTTGCTCTTGCTGAGCCCGACAGAACGCTTCCTCACAGAGCAGAGCCTGAACCACCACGCCTTCCAGACCCAGCGGCTGGTGGAGCGTCCCGGGCCGCCCACGCCTACACCTGTACGCTCATCCAAGAGGAAACCTCACCATGGAGACAACACCACCCCCAGCAGGTCAGCAGAGCTCAGTAAAGCCAGCTTGTGCTTGTCAGCATCTCTAGAAAAAAAAGAGTCTGTGTGGCGAGATGGGCTTTAATAATTTCAAGCTGACCACTTATTTATCTCAACAAGCCCCTACTGGCAATTTCCTGTACGTCAGCACATTATCTGCAACACCCACTGTGCCCAAGCACTTTAACGGGTTCTTATTTCGTACGTCACAGGGGAGGGGATCCATAAAATGCTGTCGTAGTTTACCTAAAAATAGATCTTATTTTACTTGGAATGGAAGGAAGTTTTGTTAAACGGATTCCCTGAATGTCTGAATGCCTCCAATGGATGCTGCCTTGTCTGTGTCTCCTGGTCAGAAGCCATGGTGGGAAGAGCTCCGGACACCACCGCTCCAGCAGCAGAGACTGCTCCAGCCTGCCCAGGCACGAGGAGCTCCACCCGAGCAACGACAGCTTTCTAAACGGCAACATATCTGCTTCTGCCAGCCTGAGCCCCACCCTGCACCCCAAGAACTACCAGCCTCAGATCTTCAACCACTCCACCTCATGCAGCATGGACCTGGCCGGCGGCAACCTGCCCCATTTGCTCAGCCCCAATGACCCCAAGAACAAGGGGGAGTTTGACATCAACCTGGGGTCAAAAGTTTTGGACGGCCCCGGTGCCAAGTACCTCAAATCTAACTCCCGCTCGCAGCAGAATCGCCACTCTTTTGTGGAGGGAAAGACCAACACGCTTCAGTCGGGGGACAAACACAGTCGGCACAGCTACATGGACTCTCACGGTTCTTCGCATTCTTCCAAGTTTGCCTACTTGAACTTGTCCAAGAGCCACGGGACACTCAGCGACGCCAAGTCGGTGGGGAACCTGAACGAGGTGCACCTTTTGGCCGATGAGCCCTCCCCTCGCTACTTTCCCTCCAGTTGCCTGGACCTCACGGCGCCCACCAGTCCATCGACACGCCGCAGCGACAGGCTGGGCCACGGCACCGGT
>OMKR01050104.1:0-10846 GCA_900302355.1 Cyttopsis rosea | reverse complement strand
GGACACATCTATGTTTACCAACCGCACACTCACACACACACACACACACACACACACACACACACACACACACACACACACACACACTGCTTCCACAGCAAGATGGATGAGAGTACATATTGTTGTTGTTGTGTTTGTTGTTGACACCTGCATCGTGTTTCCCTGTTCCAGTCATGTACCTCTATATTGCAGATGGAACCCCCTGATGGAAGGCCTCCTATCATCAAGAAATGTCTTTTCCCCCTGTTTAACCCAAAGAATAGCATAAAGAATAGCTCCTCCGGGAGACTCCTCCCTGTAGTTTCCTTCCCCATGGTACAACCCCGCTTTACGATATCCCACTCGTCTGCTAACTCCATGTAACGCATCTGCATTTGCATGAAATAACAATATTAATCAACCCTGCTGTTGCTTTTAGGGCTTCTTTTAATAGTCCTTTTTGTTTGCTTGTTTTTATTAATGGTGATCAAGTACTTCAAGGATAGGTTTGTAATTTTTCAACCCAGGTCTTATCAAAAGGTTGGTTTCCATCATTTATAACTGAGAGACTAGAAACAGGAAGTTGCGCCACTTCCCACTGGCCACCTGCTATAGCCAATGTTACACGTTGGATGTACTGTGGCAATTACAAAAAGTAGATTGAAATTAAATGTGATATTAGTGTTCTAAAACAAAAATACACTAAGACACATGTGACTATAATGTGAGTTTTCTGTTTTCGAAATGGAGATTTAACCTTTTTTTAAATATTTGCCCCATTGGGCTGTGTTCACAATGCGAAGCTGCACCAGATCAATAGTACAGTTTTCAGTGAGGTTGTTATAAGTGATGGGAGCCAACCTTTTAATACGGCCTTAGCAAACCCATCCTTTAATTAAGCAATATGGTAACATAAATCTGCACTTCAGGAAATATCACCATGTGTCTATCGTGAATGTTAAAATGCTATATATTTAATGCAGCTGAGTTCCTCTACTATCAATGAAGTGTACCTGTGGGTCTGGTGGATAATATTAGGTTCAGTTTGGTTATCAGTTACCAATGATGGCCAACAGCATGTTTCAAGTGAAAAAATGAACTGAGGATGCAAAATGAATGGCTCAGGTTAATTTGACGCGTGGTGCGGGGCGGGAAAGGCGACATGGCTTGCATGACTGCACAATCACATTCAGTCTAATTCCAATCCACGTTACACAGATGCACGCAGTGTACTTCTCTGCCCCTCAAAGTATTTCTAGACCCTACGGAGAGAGCGGGATGAGGAAACACGACCACTCTAGAATTTAGCGCAATGGGGTGATGAGAATTTTAAATTTAATTCAGATTTATTCTCAGATAGAGCTCAAATAAATGTAATCTGGCAAGTAGGCGTTTTGTAAACATTACATTTTAGGTTCACAATTCTTGATCTTATAGCTCAGAAGATCATCTCTGTTCAAAAAAGAGGTTGTGGTTCCTCCTCAGCTCCTCTCCGTCGGGAAACATAAATGATTAAAGATAAGTGGCGAGGCTTATCTGCTGTTCCAGGGTCTGGGAGGCTAAGTGTTGTGCGTGTTTTCTGTGTAGCAGGTTCCTGCTGAGGGGGTGGATCATGCAGTCATGCAGAAGGCTTCGCGCTCCTCTGGCCACCAGAGCAGCCGCCATAGGACCCGAGACAAGAGCCGGGAGCGAGAGCAGGAGCGAGAGAGAGACAGAGACAACGACTGGCCGCCCGAAAAACTGTCAGACTCACACTCGCAGGTACAAGGATGCTCCACGGTCTCGACAATGTCCTTTGTTGAGTGGTGTTTTGAAAATATTTGCCATTTAAAGGATAGGTTGATTTTTGGTTTTGTTGAATTTGTTGAATTGCCTTATTGAAGTGTTGTCTTATGAGCTAGATTCACAGAAGCAGTTTTGTTGAATCTGAATCTGAATTTGGCAAAGTATATTATCATATATAAGGAATTTGTCGTTGCTGTACGGACAATTAGCATAAATCAAAGCTCCACTCCAAAACACTCCAAAAAAAAAGAGAAAAACAGATATACAAAAATATACAGAATATATAAAATTGGGGTTTTATGCACAGGATAAATTTAATTAAAAGGCTATGGCAGGGGCTTAAAGGTGCAGTGTATAGAATTTTGTGGCATTTAGCGGAACGGACATGGCAGAAATGTAATATAATATTCATAAGTATGTTTTAATTAGTGTATAATCCCATGAAAATAAGAATCGTTGTGTTTTCGTTACCTTAGAATGAGCCGTTTATATGTACATGAAGAGTGGGTCATCTCCACGGAGGCCGCCATGTTGCACCGCCATGTTTCTACAGTAGCCCAGAACGGACAAACCAAACACTGGCTCGAAAGAGGGACATTTGCGTTTTTCGCAATTTTCGCAACCACCGTGGCTTCTCCTACACGGAGGGGAATTCAATTGGTTGCAATCTGCAACCTCACTGCTACTGGTTGCTAAATTCTACACACTGCACCTTTAAGCATGCTTCACACCAAATGCATATCCGCATTCGACATCCTCCCCCTAGTGGCCGTTGGATGAACTGTGTCTGGGTTTGGCGTCACAAAATATGTGAGGGAGAATGGGAGAGGTAGTAAAACGTAAGTAGTAAAAATGGGAGGGATAGTTTGCGCAGCTGGACATTCACCATATTCCATGAATGAGAGTTTATATAGTGTTTGCAAAGTGCGAACAAAAATGAAAAATATTTACTTAGTTTTAAGGCCAGTTCCAATTAAAAAAAACGTGACTGACGTAACCTCCGTTAGTAGTTTCGGACCAAAACTTGTAAACTTTGAACGCATCCCGGAGCCTCAATCGGACGCGGAAATTCCGCACCGCAGCACATCATGCGGAATGCGACTCACAAGACACAAGAATGAGCGGACCTCCGGTTTGTTCTTGACGTTTGTCGGATTCAATGTGAAGTAGGCTTTAGTGGCAGTATGGGTGTGGGTATAAATATGAATATAAATGTAGATTTCTGTGCAGGATGAATAAATTTGTACAAATTATTATTATAGTGTCTAAAATCAAAGTTATTGCAATGTTATTACAGTACTATAACAATACAGTTTTGAAGTTGAGATGAGACAGCTAAATCCTTCTTGGTGTGTTCCGTTTCAGAGTCAGCCCCTCAAGTCCCTGCGCAAGCTCTTGCACCTTTCTTCCTCATCCTCCAACCAACCCGCTCCCTCAGACATGCGCTACCAGCCGCTGCCCAGCCCGGCTCCCGTTAAAGCCTCTTTTAATGAGAGTCGGGGTCACTCAGGAGTCAGCACGCCGCAGCTAAAGGCCCGACAAGCCGCCTACCCGCTCCCTGGACAGCTGGAGTCCAACTGGCACGCGTCGGCCCTGGGTCGCGCCGAAGGAAACCCCTACCCGGAGCAAATGAGCATCAAAGGCGGACAGAACGGGCACGGCTTCGGACGCCCCTCTCGGTCTCGTATGCCAAACCTTAACGATCTGAAAGAAACTGCTCTTTAGTCTCGTTCTTGCCCTAAAGCTCTAAGATCCATTATTTCCCCCCCAATCTGTTGCTCATAATATTTCACATCCTGCGTACATAACAGCTCACTTACAATATTTACATTGATAAAATACACAACACCATTCATATGCCATTCGCCAAACCAAGCACTTCAATTTTAAACACTGCTTGCAATCAGGCTGTAAGCTTAGGGTTTTTATGTCTTTATTTTTTTTAAAGGTGCAGTGTGTAGAATTTAGTGGCATTTTGCGGAACAGACTTGGCAGAAATGGAATATAATATTCATAAGTATGTTTTAATTATTGAATAATCCCATGAAAATTAGAATCGTTGTGTTTTTGTTGCCTTAGAATGAGCCATTTATATCTCAATGGGGGCTGGAGCCCCTTCCACAGAGGCCGCCATGTTGCACCGCCATGTTGTTTCTACAGTAGCCCAGAACGGACAAACCAAACACTGGCTCTAGAGAGGGAATTTTGCGTTTCGCCACCACCATAGGCTCTCCTAAGGGGAGGGTGACGGGAGGTTCATTCACTTGGTTGCAATCTGCCGCTAAATTCTACACACTGCACCTTTAAGCTTTCCATGTTTGCTAGAATTTTTAAATATTATATGCATAACTCTGATTATAAATTTGTTATAAATTAAATATAATAAATATATATATAAATAGTTGAGATGCAAATTGTAAGTGTAAGTAATTTTGTTTCTACTCAATAGAAATATAGTAAAAAAAAAAAACTGGTTAGTATCTCTAGTATCTTAAGCAGTCTTAACAAATGGTCGTTTCTTAATTGATTATCAACTGTTACAATAAAAAAAAAACAAATCGCTCTGTCAGTAAGTTTGCAATTTGTTTATCCTTCCCAGGATTGTAACCTTTATGAGCGCTCTTGCCTTTAGATGTACCCTCGCACTTTCCAGAGACGCTTACATTCCCATTTGCATTCCATCAAGTTACAAGAAGTCCTGTGTTTTGATCTAGAGCTGTCATAAGTCTGTTTATGTGAGGTGGACTTGAAAATCCAAATTGTGTAATTCCTTTTATATTGACATATTGATTTTCGGGAATATTGAAATGCACTGAAATGTCATTTATGACTCTAAATCCCATAATCATGCAGCACCCTGAGCTCTGCTGGCCCCTGTAGGACATAAGGAAGCACTGCACATACTTAGTGAGATTATAAATTAAAAACACTTACTTAGGTGTGTTGAATTTGAATGAAATGTGTTTCATACGTAAAATCCCAATGTATTTTACTAGTATTTTGGAAGTATTATTGTCATCTATAATACTTAGAAAACTGGAGTTTTACTCTTCCTTGTAAGTGTCCATAGTTGTTCCATTAGGTTTGGTAGGAAGGTCATTTTGGGAATAAATGTATCTTTTTAGTATTTATTAATTTATTCTGGGAAACTACTACTTTTATTATTTTTGTGGTTCCCCCTATTCATCAGTTATTTAAAACTCAATAAGCCAAGAGGAACCCGTGTATGGCCAAAAACAACGTGTTGAATAGATGTACAAACAGAGAAGTCCCTCCCATGTTGTGTTTCAAACAGTGTTCAAGTGCTTATAGCTTTCACATAGTAGTCTCATAGTTCCATCTGGTTGTACACCTTAAATCAGCTGAAAACTACAAAAACAATATATATGTATATCATATAATAAACATACAACGGTACCTTTTTATATAAACACTTCTTACTAAATGTCATTTGTTCTGCAGCCGGGCATTCCAGTTGTCAATAAATATATTGAGCCATTCGGAACAGGGTTTTAGGACACCTTTCTGACATTTTGAGGGAAACGTGGATGGTCGGAATCCTCGGGAGGCTGGAGCTCTTGGCAAATATAAATCTGGATTTTTTTTTTTTGTTTCTGTAAATGTTGCACTTTAAAGAGAATGTGTCACATTGCAATATTGCTATTACTCTGTACAAATTCCTTCTCATTTTGTTTATCGTCTGCACAGTGAATGTGAAGACTGTGAAAAAAACAACAGGGCTTCAGAAGCTGCCAGAACACTGCAATCCCAGACATGATCATTATATTATTGTGTTCTGTGTATCCAGGTATTTGTGTACTTTGTCGTATGCACTTTCTACTTGATGCACTGCATTTATTTTTTGGGATTATCTTTTTTTTTTTTTTTTGAAGGAGCACAGTGTATTATATTAATACTGATGTGTGCCTGTTTGTTAATATTTAAAGTGAAGATGTTTATCAACTGTTAAAAATAAATTAAATATTTAGTTTGTGTTTTGGTTTTATTATACCAATAGGTAGCGCAGTCAGTGATTTTTTCTTTCCACAACAGAGCATTTACACAAGAAAAACATACGTACAAACAAATGTACAGTAACTATTTTAGAATACACATGTTTTTATGTAATGGTGAATCATAAAATAAACTTTAATTTAAATACATCTCCTAATTTATATATTTATTCAATTAGGGCATTTCATTTAACAAAAATATTTCTATTACAAATCAATTCGGCCTACTTCACGTCATTGTAGCATTATTGAAGAAAACACAACGATGTGCATTTCAGGAAAAATTTTATTTCACTTGCACGTTGTTCATTCTCAGTGTATACAGACATACATTATACACTGAAATAGACATTATAGCGCAGTAACTGACACCACGTATGTCCACTTGCCCAGACTTATTTTACTTTGGGCTCAACCAAAGAGAAAAGGGGGAGAAAAAAAGTCTGATAAGAAAAAAAAAATGTTTTCCCCTCAAACTCCCTTTTTGGCAGTGGTGATAGTGGGTTGCCGGGCAGAGGGTGGACTTCAGGTGCACTTGTTCATGCACATCAGCAGCTCCATCCTCAAGCCGATGCGGGTGTGCCACCCCAGCGGGAGCAGGCGGATGTAGCGGGCCACGATGGGCGGGCGCAGCAGGTTCTGCACCGTCGAGGAGTGGTCCGAGTTTCCATAGAACACCTGAGTGGGCACCAGCACCGGAAATTACGATTAAAATGTCTCTTGATTGGACTGTCCATCATTCATCATTTTTAATATAAATTTATATATAGTTTTATTTTTGGCTAATGGTGTTATGTGTCTGAATGAGCCAATAGAAAACTTGAACTTAAAAGGTAATGGTAAAAAAAAAATTAATTTTACAAAAGCATCTTGTGATTCCAAAATTCCCCCATGTCATGTTTGGGGATTTCCAAAGTTACTTCGTTTTACACGCTTTCTACCATCTTGTCAGATACATTTTGTAGAATGAAAAATATTCAAGTTTATTTTTACGTTTTTCAGAAATGTAATTTAGTCATTTAAAAAAAGTTCCCCTGACAGAACTAAAGAAACCAAAAAAGTAAGTGATGGATGAAGTGTGAGAGATTCATATTCTAATTTGTCATTGTCCCCTGTGGCTTTCTCAAAGCTGGATTGTACGGTTGTTGTAAATGTGTTCATATATACAGCATGTTTATATATGTGTTAGTAATTGTGTACCCAGCTAAATTACCATAAATGAAACCTTTTGAATAATATATAATTTTTTTTAGTAAATCCTATTTATTATGTGCTTCAGGTCACAACCATCCCTACCGTGCCTCAACACAGTAGCTGCATCAGAACTCACTCACCCTGTTGTTCCCCGTCTGGTCCTTGTAGTAGATCCAGTTCAGGGTCTCCACCGTGCGGTACTGAATGCTGTATTTGGTGATCCACTCGTCGGCGTCACAGCGGCCTTGGGTGAGGATGCCGGACACCACGGCCACCTCCTTCAGGTCGATCTGGACCCACTGGGAGTTGTCGTTAAACTTGGAGAGCCACGCACACCTAACCGGAGGCAAAAGACGGGTTCAGGAGCTCCGTGCAGTACATTATGTAGTTTGACCGTGTTCACATTATGGGATGTCAGAACTCACCCAAAGCCTTGGTTATTGAGGCGGGCTTTGTTTGGGATCCAGGAGGAGTACCAGCCCGTGTACTGTTCCTGGTTGGAGCAGCTGATCTGGTCCGACGTGACGGAGCCGGCCTCGAAGCCCAGAGGCCTGTGGTAGGGACACTCTGTGGAGGACAGCCGTTTGGGGTACTTGTGTGTAAAATGTTTTTAAAATTAAATTAAAATTATGTTTTACATAAGTTATCGACTCCAATTGCACAATAAAAAAGCTCCTCATTTGATTACATGTGCATGTGGAAGAACACAGCTCTACTCTGTGTGTATCTGGGTGTGGTATTATCGTATTATAGCCTGATTGGTTGTGGGCTCATTGAAAGACATTGTAAAAAATCACTGTACCGTAGTAATGAAAGTGAAAATAATTATGATTTCTCTGATACTCGTGACATTTCAGAAGAATATTTTACTAATTTTGCTGTTAAATGACTGAAATACTACATGGAATGCTGTTTAGAAAACACAGAACTGGAATTATTCACCTGGATCCACATTATAATGTCAACCTGGACAAAATATGTTATCTGTGTACAATCAACATATATATGTATGATAAAAAAAAACTGTCTACATCTGTATAATTAGCCCACAGTACGAGATGAGTCAAGGGAGGTAGAACTTTAAAATAAAGTTAGCTAATGTCTCATTTAAAACCTCCCATTGGTCTCATCATAAGGTGACATTGTTTTTCGATAATCCTCCTTGATTTGGAGCCTTGCGTGATCAGGTTGAGAGGACGTCCTCTCACATGTGCTGACGTGCCCTATTTTTGGCTGCCTAATCTGCTCATCACATTGGTGTTCTACTGCAGTAATGAGATTATCAAACAGCAGTCAGTATATGCCATTTAGCATAGAACGATGTTTTTAAAGACATGATCAGGTTGGGCAGTTACAGAAAGATATAAACAGGGAACAGGACCAAGTGTCACGTCACAATATCTGATGGTGAGTTCGAGAGAAAGACCTCGGGGTGGGTGGCTGAGTCGTTCCACTACATGACAGTGCTTTGAATAATAAGTTGGCTGCATCCACATTATGGGTTGTTGCTTGAAAACACGGGTACCAAGGCAGAGTCCTCACCTGGCATACAGTCCAGAGCCGGCTCAGTGGACGGGGCGGGAGAGGTTATAGTGGGAGTACCTGTGGGTAAATCGCCAGCTTCGCAGTCACAGGTGCATGCTTTCACTGCCCTAGTCCACGTCTCAATCACCTCCTGGTCCTCCTCCTGCAGCTCCTCCTCTTGCACCGCCTCGGCCTCGGCCTCCACCTCCTCCTCCTCCACCTCACACGCACACACGCACACAGGCACACACGCACACACACACACACACACACACACACACACACACACACACACAGAAGGACACATGGGAAGGAGTTAATCCAGAGGAGGCTCTCAGAGTCATCTGCAATCGCATGTCAAACTTCATTAGCAGGTTTTGTGCTGATTGGACACTCACCTCCTGTGAGTGAACACAGAGCAGGGCTGCGAAGTGATGCATGAAATGTGAAGAAAATAAAATAAAACATGGTGAGGCTAAAGCTTAAATGCAATATGCAACGATGAAAATGAACACGGATAAACAAAATTAAAAAATCTGTAACAGTTTGACATGAAAATTTATATATAAAATTCTATCAATAATCATCAATAATCAAATTGTATATATAATAATCAATTTGTATATACTATTCTGTATGTTTTTCTGTATATTTCATTTTTTGACTTTTTTATGCTACGCATCTGTCTGTACAACAATGCACCAACCCCTTCTCAGAACAAATTCAAATGTATTAAACTGTTATTAAACTCAAAACACATTAAAATGATTCAGAATGTGTTTGTTTTCTGCTGTGGGGGATTAATGGAATTGCAAACTGCAACAGACCATTTTAACAAACAACATGAGTAGGAGAGCAATGTGTACAGATGAAGGATGAGAGTAAGTGCAATGTTTCTGGGGAGAACATTAGTTTGATATTGTTATTTGACATGAATAATGACGCTGTCTTTTGTTTCATTTTTGTTCTTCACTTAATCCATCAAAACTCCTATACAGTAGTTTTAATCGTCCGGCTCAACCACTCGGCACAACTGGCAGCAGAGAGAGATGCAACACTAAAGATAGATCACAGTCACAAATATCCACTCCAGACCATTTTGGAGGCAGTGCTCAGACTTTCTATCTTGGGATGAGATGCTTAGCCCACCTACCTTGGCAGAGGAGCAGGAGGGACAGCACGGCCACCAAACGATTCGTGGCCTCCATCTTTCCCTTCGGTGCTGGAATGAAATGTGTCTATTCACTGATAGCCCCAGGCAGCAAGTGTATTGGATTACTTTAATCCACAGGCCACTGATTGTCCCATCTAATACCGTCCATAGAGAACGTGAATCTGACGTCACATCGCTGGAGCGAGCCGCCATATGTGCGGGATCACTCACATCGCCTGTGAAAGTCAGTCGGCGAATTTTTGAGTTAAAGGACGTCTTGGAAGTGTTGTTCGGAGGAAAACTGCCGCAGAAAATCTCGCAGCCATCTCGTGTGAAACCTCGAGCCTTCTTTTTCTCCCTTCTTTTCTCCGTTTTTGTACATTTCCTATATTTGAGCTATTTCTCTATGCCGTTGAATGGAAGCGATCCTCACAAAATGGCGATCGGAGTCCATAGCAACCCATAGCAACCGTCAAACTTCACATTCCCTCTTGGCCCGAGGACAACTCCTGCAGCATTCCCTGCAAAACTCGGCTCATTCTTCATTTTCAATTTCCCACCTTTGTCAATTTCCCCCCTTTCTTTATATACATGTACGCCATCTAATTTAGTTATTTATATATTAATTGATTATTATATTAGTTATATATTTCCAATATATCTAATATATATGCTGTGATGCATATAATGTGATAAATATATTAATTTATTAATAAAGCCGTACTGGTTGAATATAATATTTTTTTTTCCATCTGAATAAGTTTGTTTTTTATTCTTCGTCCTGTGAATGTATTTGTGCCAATAAAGTAAATGAGAGTGAATGAGATGTGAACAAACATGTAGTTTATTAAATGACAGCAGCAGCTGCTGTGGTGTGGGCGTCCTCCTGCAGGCCCTACTTGGATTCTTCTACTCCACTAGATGGCCTTGACACGCTCCTTACTCTTGTGGTTTGGTCTTTTCTCAGAAGGAACAAACGGTGCGATTAACAACAAAAAAATATAAATATACATATAATTATAATAGTACATACACTTATAAACAGTTCAAAGGGTTAAAACAAACACTCCATAAAAACTTGGGTCACCCCTGTTGGACCGCAACGATCCCCCCGGTTGGATTGACATCATCCAACGGCCAATCGCGTGCCTCGTATGAATTTAGAGCGTGCGGAGGGCGGGGACGGCGAAGCGCGTCG